>MU228384.1:1787542-1808754 GCA_018584345.1 Thuja plicata | reverse complement strand
AACATGATAACAATGCATAAAAGGGAGATGATTTGCTCTTGACAAAGGCCTCTATTTATAGAGTTTTTGGAGGAGAGAGAGGGCTTGGATGAGGTGGAGCTCATGTGGCATCCACATAGGTGCCACACGAGGGACACATAAGCCATGCAAAAGGCCCACTTTGCTCACACATGTGTGAGCAAATTTGGATGTGATGGGTCAAAGTGTACTTAAAGTACACATGTGAAGGATCTTGTAAGAGGTGTAAGAGTGTGTAAGAGTTTTAGTCCAATGAAACACTTTTAGAAAGTTTGAGAAGGTGTCATCATGGGTGTAAGAAACCTTGTTGGCACCAAATAAGGATTATTTGAAAAAGTAGATTTTTAGAAATTTGCTCACACATGTGTGAGCAAATAATTAGGACTAATTGGTGTAGGAATCAATAAATTAGCTTAATTAACCTTAGTTAATTAGTAAATAGGTCTATTTGGCAAGAGTGATGTGAGGTAGGGTAGGATCTAGGTTCAAATTAGCTTAATCTAAATTTAAAATTTAGATTAATTGTGGTTTAGTAAAATTAAGTCATCTAGAGGAATAAATAAATTATAAATTTATTTAAAAGGGAATTAATGAGGGGTAATGTATTAAATAAGATTTAATACATCAAAAGGGGTAGTATTTAAATAATACTAAGGAAAGTGAATCATATTTAATTAAATAAATTTAATTAAATAGATAGGAGAATATAACAAATATAATTAATTAAAATTAACTATAATGTTATGAGAATATTAATTAAATTAATATAAGGACGATTTTAGACATCTACAGAACACACATTCACTCACAGTTGCATCAAATATTCATTGAACTTAACAATATCTGCATCTATTTCATATGAATAAACATATCTCTTAATAAATCTGCATACTGATATTATCTAACATCCACTTACTAATCTAATATACTAAACCATCAAAACTAAGTCCTAAATAGAAATCTACATCACTCACACAAAGTATCTAATAGATTCCTGATTATATAATCAGGTGTTGTATACAAGCAAAGGATTCAACAGATCCATAAAGAATTCATGTGTCCCAATAGTTCAGTTATAACAAAATCTATATCGACAAGAGAACATATAAATGAGAAATAGTGCTAAGCTTATGTCGGACTAGGGTAGGCCTCACATCCTCCCCCTCTAGGCATGAATATCCTCCTGGATTTCATCAAAGAGGTGGGGGAATTGTGACCTCATATGTACTGCATACTCATAGTATTGAAACTTACATTAAGCATATTTGATCACTGTTAATTATTTTATGCATTGCATATCTAATATTCATAACAATATGCACGTTAATTTGCTCTGAACATTTCTTAACTGATAAGTCATATTTCAAGCAAAATATGATTTTAAGAATGATAATGGTATGTTCTTCGCAACCTACTCCCTTATTCATTCTATCCATATTCCATATTGAATATGATAGAGAACATTACTTCACAACACAAGACTAGCAACATAAAACAAACATCTTAGACACCGCAAGATCAAAAGAAATCTCAAATCAAGGTTCACAAATTTCAAATTCAAAGCTCAAAATTTATGCAAATCCCAAATAAATAAATGTGAACAAGAACCCTTAATTAATAGATAAAAGAAAATTTGGTGACTAGACGATTACAAGAAATCCAAAAAGAATTCAAGCTAGTCCTTTATCACTTCCAAGTTCATCAAAGTTGAAAATCAAATCACGTATACAGAGTGACTAACACTTTGCCACAACGAGGGAGTAGAAGCTACATGACACCTTGCGTCCAAGGTGCACTTAAGAACATGACCAAACACTCAAAAAACATATATCTTAAGGGTTACATTTCTATGTAATAACACATTTTGTTTAATTCATCTTTCAATATAAATCTAGCCTCAATCTTTGGCATATATATATTCATATCCTTAGTGTAAACGTCAATCATAATTTTTAAATTTTTTTTTGTAAAGAGACTAATATTAATCATACACAAACACCTGTCTCTAGTTGCCTACTAGAGAGGTACACAAGTACAAGTTTTAGAACCTTGAATTGGTTTGAGTGGACATATGTTGTCTGCGTTTGATTATATGTGTCCACTAGTCGAATAATGAGTGCTTGATCAAGAGTGTCAATCAAACACGTTTACTAGCTTAAATAACTATAATTGCTAACATAATTACTTCCTTTAATCAACTGTACACTCAAATTATACCCCTTATATTAATATCAATAAGCTTTAGTTAAATGTGAATACAACATAATTAATAATGTTCAAAATTTAAATAATCAATCTTATTTAAGTTAAATGCTGATTTATCCAATAAATCTTCTAGTAAATTCCAACCCTTAAGCCCTCCTAGCAATTCCAAATTACTCGTCTAGTTAAATTTGGGCATGATAAAAAACAAGAAGACTGGCTGGAAACATGAAGAACAAGATAGTCTCACCAAGAATCAACAAGATCTCATGTGTGAAGTAACCAAATAATGCGCGAATCTAGGATAAGGTCCAACATGAAGCCAATAACACGTTGCAAGGATCACAACCTCCAAGAATATGCAGAGAACGATTGCAAAAAGAAACACCAAGACTGATCAAACAAGAAAATAAACATTTTTAGTTGATGCAAGATTGCCAAGATCCCAAGATGCTCCTGCATCTAACACCTGAGGTTATTTGAAAAGTGAGCCTCTCACTTTCCACTTGATGTAGTCAAGGATGGAGAGAACTCAAGAGATTTATCCAATCCTTGCAACATGAGTCATACAACAGAAACAACAAGCAACAACAAGCAACACCATGAAGATATGAGAGATCAGTCTTCTTTTTTATTATCAGACAATCATATATAATGGACCTCCAAAATGCAATCATACATGCCATACATACAAGCCTGATTATAATTAGAAACCCTTACAAAATCCGTAGCTACAACTACAACAAGACCATCTTATGAAAATTGCTCATTTAGGAACAAATCCATAAGCTTATAAAGCGTTTGCAAACATTAGGTTAGCCTAGAAAGATCATATTTCCCAATAAGACAAAAAATGTATTACAAGCAATAGGCCAGGATGCAAATCATCAGGATCTACTTCCCATGGATGAAATATGAATCACGATCCCTCAAGTAGGTCGGCCACAAACGTAATATCATCGAGAGATAAACCGTTAAGCTTCGCCAATCGGGAAAACCATCACAAGATCAAAAAATAAGAAGACTGGTCGTAAACATGAAGAACATGAGAATATTGCCAATAATCAACGAGATCTTATGCATGAAGTAACCAAATGATGCTTGAACCTCTAGGATAAGGTCCAACATGAAGCCAAGAACACGCTGCAAGGATTACAACCTTCAAGAATATGCACAGAATGATCACAGAAAGAAACACCAAGACTGATCAAACATGAAAATAGGAAAACAAATATTTTTGGTTGATGCAAGATTGCCAAGATCCCGAGATACTCTTGCATCACATTCCAAGTAATAATTTGATAATATGATAAAAAAATAGATGAACCGAATCAAACCCTTGATTCAATACAAAAAAATAGTTGAAACAAACAAGAAACCAAAAAAGAAAATGAATATAATAATATTTCATGATTAAACTAGTAGATTTAATCATATTATTGAAAATGCAATTTATTTCTTTGACATTCCATGCAATAATTTTACAATATGATATAAAAAATAAATGGATTGAGTCAAAATGTCGACTCAATACACAAATGGTTGAAACAAACTTGGCACTATAAAAGCAAATGATTACAATAATATTTCATGATTAAACTAACAAATTTAATCATATTATCGACGATGTACCGTATTTCTTTGACATTCCATGCAGTAATTCGACAATATGATATTAATCTAACAAATTGATCCACTCAAACCCTCAATTCAATACATAGAAATGGTTCAAACAAACAAGAAACCGTAAAAGCAAATATATGCAATAACATTTCATGATTAAACTAGCAAATATATTCATATTATCAACAATGAGCCCCATCTCTTTGAGATTCCACGTAATAATTACACAATATGATAACTAAAATAGATGGACCCACTGAAACATTTGATTGAATACTGAGAAATAATTGAAACAAATAAAAAACCGTAAACACCAATGAGAAGAACCATTGTGAATGACATATTCAAATGATAAAGCACGATGGAGGCGCTACCTGTGAGTGCTGGACCGAAACCCTTGTCACAAGCAAAGAAAGAATATCCGCAAGAAGCGTTTGTGGGAACGAAGCAGGAGAAGAAAGTTTGAGAATGAAAAGAAGGGAAGGAATAAATGTCGATTTTTAGGGCTTCGGGGTGGGTAGCTAATGGCCCCAACTCGGTCACGTACGTGGCATTTGGTGAGTATCCAACGTGTTTAAGTGTTTAGGTGATTAACGTAAGGGGTCGAATTATTAGATGAAAGCCCCTTCCTAACTGTTATGCATACATTGTGAGCAGGGCCACATATTAAACATGTTATATTCATATCTTATTTTGTTAAGTAATTGGGGGTGTATTGGTTTTTTTTTGGATATGCGATTGGTGGCTATTGACAACTATTAGCGAAGTAGGGGTTGCTTTCGAGGTCACATTTTGAAAGGACCATTTTTTAAACTCTCTGGTTCGGTGATCTCTATAGAGATCCACAAATACCCAAAAGCTGAAACCTTAGCTTTAAGCAGTTATATGTGAAGACAACAAAAAAAAAAATCGTCAAAATCTACATACCATTTAGAATCTACAAATGCACAAAGTTAAGGTGTGGAGTCCTTCTCCCTACTTAAAAGGTTCCATTGACTCTTTCGGCGTGACGAATGTTCTTAAAATCTCTCTCCTTCATTTATAAGTCCATGCGGTCATGCGCTTAAATGAGGACCTATAAATTGTCCCCGCGGAGGATGGAGGCGATAGAAAAATTTGTCAGAAAAGAATTGCGTCGCTCTTCGTTGACAGGATGATCGGCGCTACCTCAACTTGGAATAGATTATTCCGTTCTATGCAATCCTTCCCCAAGTGTAATACCTACAAAATTCAAAAACACTGCTTCGATACAAATGCAACCGCAGAGAAAAAAAATTAAAAAATCCCTGTTGCGATTAATATATTTCTCGGCTATGCAATAAGCTAATGAAAACTGAAAATGCAGAAAAATCTTTTCATTCTTCTATAATCTGGCCACTTCTGATTGCAATACCCTGAAACCTTAGTTCTGAAAGTTGGGCTAGGGCTTTGCGTTAAAACCGTTAAAATAAACCATTTCATACCATAGGAATCAAGGTTTGTATCAAATACCGAGAATATTTCAAGCACAGGAAAAGCGGTTTGTACTAAAAATCCCAGGTTTTTCAACAAGGGATTTTAGCGAACATAGAATTTCCGCAGGAATGGCAGGAGCTTTGATTTCTTCAGCAACACTGCCTTGTGAAGAATGTTTCCGTTATTCTCAAATTCGTACCAGTTTCTCATCACGTAGATGCTCTTTCAAGCCTATGCACTTAAGTCTGCCAATAAAGAAAGTGCAGTGCAGTGTCAGTTGGAAGGTTGTAGATGAGGCACCTTATTTCTCTCTTGCTAATACAGATCATGGATATAAAACGAGAAGTAAAGGGCCTCTCGCCGCGGTTAGTACAGGGAGGTTGGAGAAGTTTGATTTTGATGTTGTAATTGTTGGAGCGGGAATAATTGGTTTAACCATTGCTCGACAGTTCCTGCTGAATACCAATCTCTCGGTTGGGATTGTCGATGCGAAAAAGCCGTGTGCCGGTGCTACTGGTGCTGGTGTGTATATCCACCTTATTTTTCTTATATTGCTTCTTCACCGAGCACGCACCTAATTATTCCAATTAGCTGTACTTTGAAGAAACGACCTTTTGGAAAAATCGTGTAGAAGATTTTGAACGGAAGTTTCTGACTGGATCATAAACAATGATTTATTTCCGATTGGATCATGTCTTTGATGCAAGCATGATAATTTTTTTTGAAAGCACGATAAAAAAGTTTTTTCAAATTTTTTTATCCAGTTTTCCCAAAAGATCGTTTCTTCAACTTATGGTAGTTGTACTTTTACGTTCCCATTGGATTATTTTGGTCTTTTTCTTTAAGATCTCCGTGGTAATTTTTTTATTGTGATTGTTCTCATCATCGCGCGGTTACGTTGAACTAGGTCAGGGATATATTTGGTTGGGCTATAGGACCCCAGATAGTGATAAATGGGAGCTGGAAGCAAGAAGCAAACAGTTGTGGGACAAATTTGTGGATGAGGTAGAGGCTTCCGGCCTTGATCCCTTAAAAGCTCTCGGGTGGAAGAAAACAGGTGGGTGATTTTGATCGATTATTGGCGCAAAGCTCAAAACAAAGCATATGTTTAACACATTCTAGGGTAATCTAATGGTTAAGATATTACATATGTCAATTAGTCGTTATTGATTTTACTCAGGAATCAGGGAAAATTAGAAAATTTTTAGTAGTTGTAATTGTAGATGTTTCTAAATCTTATACAACTTAGTTAATGTTTTTAGATACTATTAATTTGTGATGTTGGCGATAATAGATTTTCTTAACCCACAGCTTCCCAGGGTTTTAGATGTTCTACTTTTACACAAGATATTGGCAAATAGAATTGATATGAAATGCCATTTTCAAATGACAGTTATCTTTGGGAAGAACTGACAAAATCAGGTACTAAAAGCTTTTAACAGAAATTAGGATTGTACTGAGCAGAGTAGTTACTTGTCATTTCTCTTATAGAAATCAGACTAATTTTGTTGTGGAGTGTGAGTTTGTACTTCATACATTACAGGAGTATATGTAATGTCTCCAAATTGGAATATTTAAACAATATGTAATTTTTTAATTTTTTAATATGATACTGAAAGTGAAATATGATAATAAATACAATTTACAATTTTTACATATTTATTGAAAACTGAAATGAAGCATACAATTTGGTATTTTCTGATTTTAACTGAATCCGAAACACAGAAAATTAAATAAGTAAACCCTACATTTTTTATTTGTTTAGCTTCATGATTTTGAGCTCTCTTAATGCTATTTTGTCTTTTGGAGCATTTTCATTTCTTTTGTGGGATTCTAACTCTTTAATGTCATTTTGGTTCTCGATTATTTGTATTTGTAGTTTCATAGTTTCTATTTCCTGCACTAGTTTTCTGGTTTGCGTTTGTTTTGCAGATTCTAACAAATATGTCCACAAGGGTGGAATGTATTTGAGACTGGTGAAGGGCTACTCCACCCAACACTCACGCATAGCACAACAAATAATAGCACAAAAAATGTAAGGAGGAAAATGACCCATTTTCTATTTCTTAAATAAAATGGAATACAGTTTCAGAAATTACAATGCTACAATCGCATGAGCTTAACAAACTCTACAATTTGGATCATTAATCAACACTGACGGAGCTCTCCTCTGTAGTCTTCGTTCCCCTCTTAATTTGGCACCAATAACCGTCTTCAGAGGAAGAACTGTTCATTTTGGTGCCCAATTTTATTTTCATTTGAAAGTTTAATATTCGTAGCACAACTTTCGGGAGCCATAACTTTTGACTCGAGCGCCCAATTTGCAATTATAATATGTCATTGGAAAGCTCTAGTAGAGATCTACAATGTTGAAATATTTGAAGATCAGTTCATCCATTTTTTAAGCTTTTCCAAGGTTTATAAGGTCTTCAAATTTGAGTTTGAAGTTTTGTAGAAGAAACACAGCTAGACAGAACAGCAAACCTAGTGATCAAAATTCACTGTTGAAAAGCAGATTTAAAGAGGAAGTTACAAATTGTTTAAGGTCCTGACACCCTATTCTGGGGTATGTGCTATTTTAGCAGGTCCCATACGCTGCTTCAGTCTTGTGGACGTTATTAAATTCTTTCATTTCAAACAATATAGGATATTGAGATGATTCTTTCAGCATTTGCTTTAATTTTCAATTTTGCTCCTTAGTGTTAGTTTTCATGTCCATACATGCCTAGGCCAACTTACTAAAAATAGCAGGTGGTTTTTTTGGCCTTATCAAACGTCTGACTGTTCTTTACCTTGTCAATGTCATCATGGTCTTCAAAAACACTAAAGAAACCTACAAAATAGAAGGAAAATGCAATCTATTTGGGTGATGCAAGATTGCCCTTACACCACTAGATGCCCCTACATCAGAGACATCCATTAGTGCAGTATGTTCTTAAGTCACTTGTCCATCCTAGATATGATCAAGTGTCCTTGATGGCAAACACGGCCACAAAAATTCAGTTTGTTTAAAAATACGAATTAAAAATTGTAATGCCTCTTGTGTTTGCCTCTTTTGGACTTAGGTTAGTAGATTGATGCTGGTTATTTTGATTTGAGCTGTTCTTGTCATATCATTTTGTATTGGCACTAGGACCACAGTGCATACTGCAAGATAGTTATGTTATTGAGTGTGCAAGTACAAGGTATTTCTCCACTTGATTATGCAGGTCTGAATTATTCCTAGCACTGGTTATTTCAAAGATGTCACATTGGGCCATTCAGTTGTAATACCTTATTGTTGTAATCACTCAAAAATGCTCTAGTAGACTATGAGCCCCTTTCTAAACATTAAAATTTAAATACCAGACTACATTTTGTGCTTAATCAAATTTGCATATTTATTTAATCTCTTATTTTCTTGATCAAATCACCACTTAATCATTTATTTGATTATATCCTAAAGTTTGACCACTTTATCTTAAGCTTTGTTTAATTAAGAGAACATGCTTCCTTTTAATTAAATGATTTTTTTTTTAATTAAATAATAAAATACACCTTATCCTATGTGTGCACATGAAAAAGGAATTTCCTAATTTAAAACAAAAAGAAAAAGACTTTTTGTCTACACATTAAATGCACACTTTCCAAGATGAGTGGAATCTCATTTTGCCTCTTAATCTCTTCCACACATCTTTTTGCCTCTTAACCATGTTCATTGATTTTGCCTCTTGAGAATCTTGTGCACCAAAGTCAAAATGAGAATTTTTCTCCACCCTTGGATTTTGCCTCTTAATCTCTACCGTTCGTTGCTCTTTAAAAGGAGTCTCTCTCCTCACTCTTGAAAAAAGGATGATAGATTGCTCACTCATGTTATTGTTATGCTATCACTTTGTTTACTTGCATTTTTAGAGCATTCTTGAGCACTCTTGAATTCTAGATTAGTATTTCCTTATTGTATTTAGCTTAAAATTTAAATCACATAGCTGAACTAGGAGGTATTGTAATCTTGCTAGATTAGCTTTGCTTTCCTTGTTCTTGCATTTGCATCGTAGCTTAGTTCTTGCATTTCATCTTAGATTATCTCTCATTTGCATCATCATTTGAATCTTCCATTCTATGGTGCACCTTGCAAGGGTCTTTTTCTTAAGGTTCATTTGAAAGCCACCATTCACACTATCTTAGATTCTTGCACGTCATAGATAGGAAGCTATAAGCCGCTTCTTGAGACTTCCTTCTTCATGGATTCTCTCAAGTATAATGGTTTATAGAAGTGTGTCATTTTGATCACACAATTGTACTCAATTCAATTAGGGGATATGTTGTGTTTGACCTATGCTAACCCAAATCTGAATCAGAGGCAATTTCAGAATCTGTTATTGTTGTGGAATACCAATATATGCATGAGTTAAATGATTGTTTAATTTCCTTGTTGGCTGCAAATAGAGTTCAATGGGTTAAAAAGGTTGCATTTTTATCTAATGATTTATTTCTGCGAAATTGGGAGAAAAAAATAAGGGTAAGTTAATTATGTTGGGAATATCTTATTAGATGGGATTGCATGTATTTGATTGAAGAGAGTTGAGGAGATTGTTTATTGTCATTGCTGGCCATACTTCTTCCTTGGGCTGGCCGTACATCTTCTATGCTGGCCGTACTGCTCTAATGAGGCCTGGGAGTTGGATAAGCAGGCCATGAGGGTTTGAGCAAGAATTTGCAACTTCTTGGGAGGCGTTTGAAGTTGCTTCAACCATTCCTATTCATCACACAGCCTTTGGAGGGGTTTTCAGAGTGTGGCATCCCATTTCTACATTGCTAGTTTGCAAATTTCGGTGCCAAACCAAACCTCTTCATTGCTTCAGTTTATGGGTATGCTTGAAATACATTTGTAATGTGTTTTCAGTTTTCATGAATTGGGTTGATTGTATTTTCATAACATATTGTATCTATAGTTCTGAAATTAAATTTGAGTTACTTTAACTTTGTGGGTTTTCTGATTATTGTTATACTTATTTTCTAGGAAGTCTGGTTCGCTTGCCTGGGACCCTGGTACCGATTCGGTTTGAACCAGGTCCGGGTTTGTGTCTGGTTCGCCTGTGGGTTCAGGTAGGGTTCGAACCCAAGCAGGCTGGTTCGTCTGGGCAGAACCCAGGTCGAACCAGGGCAGACCCAGGCAGACCAAGTGCGAACCGGGTACATTTCCATTGAGAAACATTCTATAATTTAGTGCAAGAAACAATTATTACAGAATTTGAATAAGATCTTTAACATTACAAAACAAAATTTGCTGAAGTTCAGATATTTATTACATCAAATTAAACTAGCCCTCAAGATTTCTTCTTGTGAAATTTTTATATCAAATTGCTGATAATGACCCATGTCCGAATAATTGCAAGCTCTCTATAGTGATAAATTATATTTTAAACATTAAACAATATTTTCAATAGATGAAGGGAGTTGCAAGCTACTTTTTTAACATTTTTCAAGTAGGATATTAATTACAAACACACAAGCTCTTTGTACAACGAAAAAGTAATAAGCATTTGAGGACTTGGAAAGCGAGAATGTTATTGGTGCAGCTGATCCCATTGACATTGGCATTGTTTGTGAATCAACTGCCTTTGATGATGAAGAAGAAGAAGATGCAGATTTAGATAATCCATTAGATGATTGAAACTTAGTATAAAGTTCCACTTATTGAAAGTCAAAACAATAATACTTGAACTCAATATTATTATTTTTAATATTTTAATGTTAATATGATGCTTTGATTACAAGTTTATGGTGTTTTTGTTGTTTTTATGATACTATATGTGACATTCTAATCTTAATTCATGCTTCTAGGCTGCATAAATATGTATTTATAAAAAAATTACATGCTTTTGTACTAACGAATCCAAACCCCATTTCAAAATTTTGTTGTACCGGCGAACTGGTTCTTCGAACCTGAACTCGAACCGGCAACTTAGGTTATTTTCTAAGTTATTTAATTGCTACAAGTATTTCTATTATTTGACAAATATTTTGTACTTTTTTCTCTTCTATAAACAATTGCATATAGAAAAATACAAAAACAAAACAAAACAAAACAAGGCAAACCATGGTTGCATATAACAAGGCATCCTTAGGGTCATAGAATTGATCACTTGTTTGTAATGTCCCCTTTCTGAAATAGGTTTTAATAATAAATAATAATAAAATTAAAATAAATAGATAAATAACAATAAAATATTATATAATATAATTACAAGTTAATTAAGTTAATGAAAGGTCAGGGGATACATAATGAAGAGTTGTGACTCCCTCAACATAAGATATAAAAGGGAGGATAGTTCATTTGAAAGGGGACATGGAGGAAGAAAGAGGAGGGCATAGGAATCAAAGAAGGATTAATGGAAGAAGAAAAGAATGTGAAGAAAATAAGGAAGTGACTCTTTCAAAGGGCAGCAATAATGAAGGGTCATAACTGTTTCAAAAGGGTTGTAATTATGAAGGGTTTTGACTCTTTCAAAGAGGGACAATTATGAAGGGTTGAGACTCTTTGAGACTCTTTCAACAATTATGAAGGGTTGAGACTCTTTCAAAGGGCAAAATTGTTGCAGTGTTGTGACTTTTTTGACGGGTGTTAATTGTGAAAGTTTGTGACCATTGCAAAAGGGCTGAAATGATGAAGGGGTGTGACTCTCCCCCACATTGGAAGATATAAATGGGAGGCAGTTTCATTTGAGGACATCTGGGGGGGATTAATTGGCGGAATAATATATTATTCTCAAAGGCAACAACGAGAAGTGGTGACTCAATCCTTATGAAAGATGGTTACTCTTCCACCAATAAATTATAAAGGAGGATTTTTTTTAAGCATTGAAAGGGGCACATAGTGTTGTGAATAGGGAAGATTAGAGTATAAGGCATGAGTAGATCATCCAACAATTAATATATTCAGCAGTTTCTTGCATCATCAAATATAATCATTGGAATCATCAAGGAAGAATCAGACACAACAACCAGCAACAAGAAGCAAAGTCAGAAATTGGGAATATCATACCAATTACAATCATCATATCAGAAGCGATTACATGAATTAAACAATAAGATAATATCCAAATCGGGCATAGGAAAGCAATAGATCCTTGGGTATTTCAGAACTTTTATTACCAACATTTACTAATCTAACAATTGCTCTTGTGGTATTAATATTGCCTATACATTATTTTTTAATAAATTATCTTTTATATGTCAAAAGTCTGTTTGTAAACCCCCATCATATATAGAAGGAAGGAGGAGTAAGGAGAGAGGGAATCGTGAGGATTTTCATCTGGGTAGGGTACCCTGAGTGGATGTCCATGTTGCCTGCCACTGGGGCCAAGAGGGCCAAAGCTCCACTCTTGGGCTTAGATAGGACAATCGAGGAACCTCCGTTACGATCTCCTCTCCGACTATAATGATGGCTATTAATCTTAGGCGATGAAGCATGGATAGGGAAAGCATGTACACGCACCCCACTAGGTAGGATACCCTAGGTGGATGTCCATGTTGCTTGCACTGGGGCCAAGAGAGCCAAAGCTCCATTCTTGGGCTTAGTGTGGGATGGCTTCAGGCAAACCTATTGTGATTTTCTCTCCCACACCCGAATGTGTTTGAAATGATGTTATAGATATTGTATGAGCATCATGTGTTACCTATTGTGATTTTCTCTCCCACACCCGAATGTGTTTGAAATGATGTTATAGATATTGTATGAGCATCATGTGTTACAAACTAACTCTAATAATGGATATATATGTGTGTGTGTGTGTGTGTGTTTCTTATGTTATGTTTGCAGGATTTAAATATAGGATCACACTATTTGAAGAGATATTTTACTTGGTAAGATGTAACCCTAACTTGAATTTGTTACAATTGTGATTCTAGGGCAAATTAGGAAGGGGACATCACAAATGGTATTAGAGCATAATCCTATCATCCTGTAGGGTAAAAGATGAAACAAGGAATCATCCTAGTCAGTAAGGAATCTAATAATGCATGTATTGTGTGTATGCTTCATGTATGTTCATGTGTATACTTCATGTATGCTTTGTGTCCTTGTACATTCATGTGTATACTTTGTATTTTCAAGTGTACGCTCCATGTGTGGTTCTATTGTTGGTTGATCTAGATTAAGAGAATAACTAGAGTGATCTCAAAAGATATAAATTTATTGGCAAATGTTGGTCAATCTAATTCAGTTTTGATGCCATTACAAAGACAACCTTGATCCCTTTCTATAGAAAATGAAAGAAAACTTGTCTTCAAATTGCAAACTTTGCAAATTCTAATTGCATTAGATAATATCTGAGTTGCATGGTAGAAGCTACTCGTATTGAAAGATTTGTATAAAAACAAGCATTGCTTGAGGACTAGCAATTTTGGGAAGGGCGGGCTGTAATGTCCCCTTTCCGAAATAGGATTTCGTAATAAATAATAATAATAAAATCAAAATATAAAAATAAATAAATAGATAAATAATAATATAATATAATTACAAGTTAATTAAGTTAATGAAAGGTCAAAAGATACATAATGAAGAGTTGTGACTCACTCAACATAAGATATAAAAGGTAGGAGAGCTCATTTGAAAGGGGAGATGGGGAAGGAAGAAAGAGGAGAGCATAGGAATTAAAGAAGGATTAATGGAAGAAGAAAGGAATGTGAAGAAAATAAGGAAGTGACTCTTTCAAAGGGCAGCGATGATGAAGGGTTGTAATTATGGAGGTTTGTGACTTTTTTGAACGGTGGTAATTGTGAAAGGTTGTGACCATTGCAAAAGGCAGACATGATGAAGAGGTGTGACTCTCCCCCACATTGGAAGATATAAATGGGAGAAGGTATATCTTCAACTCTTTCTCTGGCAACAAGTCCTTTCTCTTGGACGCTTGGACTTTCTATGGACTATTTTAGTGACTTTGACAGTCTCATGGATTCTTTCCCTTCTGATAGGACTATGATCTCCCCTCTCTAGGTTGACACCTCTTTGTTTGTCAAAATGGATTTCAGCTATCAGTTTTTGTTTTCTTTTAGTTATCTTTTAGACTTTTACTTTGTAGCCTCTTATTGGCTGCTCCTTGCTATTGTGTTCAGTTGTATTTTGAAGCTCCATTGATCTACTTTGGTTACTTGTGGAGATTAATATAAATTCTTTGTTTCTTTTGCTCCGAAAAAAACTAATCTGTTAGTTGGAAAGTAGTAGGATCTTGTTTATGTCTGCGACAACCTTCTTTTGTTGCCTTTATACAAAATGGACTAGGTTGCATGTAATTGTCCATCTTCATGATCGGATCCTGTTCTAGAAAATATGACTTGGGATAGAGCAGGCAGTTCTCGTGACCTGCTGCTTTTACCATCCCAAGTGTTCCGTAGATCATTGTGACGTATGACTGCATATGTTTCTTGGTGTTCCTCTTTATATGTGCTGCCTGGAACATCAAGAGGGGCACCTAAAAAGTAAATATTTTACATATTTCAGCTTCTAGTTTGATATTTGTAAACTTTTTTAAATTATTTAATAATAAATATTTTCATGTTCAATGTTTCTTCATTTGGAGATACGGGTTTATCAAGAGCTGTCTTTCTGCAGTTGTTGAAGATTATGACTATTATTAGTTTGCACTAGTGACCGTTTGAGTTTAATTCTTGTTGGATTTAAATATTCTCTTGAATAATGTGACTTAGCAGGCAGCTTGTTAGTTGGCACTACATCAAAAGAATCTGTTATGTTGCAAGAGAGAGTAAAGCTGTTATCTAAAGCTGGTATTAGAGCAGAGTTCATTCCTGCTTCTAATTTGCATCAAGTGGAACCTGCACTTGAAATTGGAAAGGAAGGAGGGGCCGCTTTCATTCCTGATGACAGCCAGATAGATGCCAGGCTGTCTGTGTCCTTCATAGAGGAGGTAGCTAGCCATCACAAAATTTTGAGAAGCACTTGCATATCTAATCAGTGTGCTTTCAATTTCACTGCAAGACATGCAAGGTATCTACTTAATTTATTGTCAGCCTTAATGTCAATGGCTTTATTATGGGCAGAACAACAAAGCATTTGTTTCACAAGGCAGATATGAAGAATTTTTTGAGGACCCGGTTGTCAGTTTCTTAAGGTACTTTGCTATGTACTATTAGATGTTTCACCTTTGAATTTACCTAGACCATAGTTTTCAAACTGCGAGAGTTCATTATTTAAGTAGATGATTTGGATGAATGTTTTATGACAAATCTTCTGCAATTTGACTTTTGTGTTTGTTAATCAGATCTAAACGTTCTGGCCATGTTGAAGGAGTGGAGACCTCAAGTCATGTATTATATGGCAATAAAGCAGTAATAGTTGCAGCAGGAGCTTGGAGTTGTTCCTTAATTGGTAAATTAGCCAAAGAATTAAATTTTCCATTGCATGTTCCTGTTAAGCCTCGGAAGGTGAGATATATATGACGCCTAAAATATGAAGTAGGAACACCATGGTTATGCTTGTTTTTCTTGGTATCTTTCTTCCATTTATATAATAGGCTTTAGTACTTACAATTGCTTTGTTTTCCTGATTATATCTTTTGATTTTATCCTCTTGGGCTCTAAGTTGCACAAAGTAGGAGGTGTTGAAGTGAGGTCTAGTCTAGAACAACATAATAATTAGGAATTTCTCTTCTAGGAAAATTATAAATGCTATACTTTGTAAGATACAAGATGTTGTTATGCTGACTTGAAAATTATAAATACCCATTTGAAATTTGGTGAAACGAATCCATCATTTGAAATTATTGCTTTAATTAAATCAGTTAAGCTTCAGGAATGATGCTTGAAGTTCTTAGCTGTTACAATATTATTGGCATTTGATGTCAAGGGTTTCCATAATTATTTTTGGTATTTACTATTGCTATTTAGTAGTTGTCATTGGTGTTTAGCAGCCACTATTCATGTTCCATATTTATTCTAGTTTGCATCAATAAAAAAAGATAAATTTGTTTTGTAGGGTTTATGAATATTCTGAAATTGGACATTATAGTGGTATCAGAACAATGCTCTTGCCAAGGTGTAGGGTTCATGATCTTACCAATGTAAAGGGTTAGAGCTAACATTTTTAATGCAGCCTAGTGAAACAAAAGAGATTTTTATCAAAGAGCATGGAGAAAGTTGTATGACTAGGATGAAGAAATAAAAGAAGTGGAAATGGGGGGAATAAGTTATTAGAATATTTAGTATGTTTCTTTTAATGCTCAAGTTTATCCTTTAAGATTGTATCCGATCTTACCAACAGTTTCATATTGGAAACTTGCTATTTTGTAAATATCCTTTGTATTATTTATGAGTGTGTTGCTCACTGTGAATATCATCAATTCATTAAAATCTATCTGCTCTTGCATCTACTATTTTATAGTATCAGAGCTTTGGTATTTTTTTCGAAATAATTTTTCAATTAAAACATCGGAACGAATTCTTTAACAGCTTCTTGAAACATTACAGCGTTTTTCGAAATTATTTTGCTCTTATGGCTAATATTCATAATGTCTATGAGCCCCAGACTTATTCTGAGGCTAGAGGTATCCCTGAGTGGGAACAAGCTATGGAAGCTGAGTTCCAAAGTCTTCAGAAGAATCACACTTGGGCCCTTTCTGATCTTCCTTCAGGGAAGAAGCCCATTAGCTGCAAATGGGTGTACAAGGTGAAATACAAAGCTGATGGAACCTTAGACAAGTATAAGGCTTGTCTTGTTGCACGTGGGTTCTCACAGAGGGAAGGCATTGACTATGAGGAGACCTTTGCTCCTACAGCCAAAATGAGTACCATACGGCTTGTCCTTGCCTTAGCAGCCCAGTTTGGTTGGAAAGTCCATTAGATGGATGTTAAGAGTGCCTTTTTGAATGGTGACTTACAGGAAGAGGTCTACATGACGCAACCTCTAGGATTTAAGGTTGTTGGTCAGGAACACAAGGTCTGTAGACTAGTCAAAGCTCTCTATGGTCTGAAACAAGCCCCTCGGGCTTGGTACATGAAAATTGATAAGTACTTGATTGATCATGGTTTTCAGCGGAGTCCATCGGATTCAAATCTGTATATCAAACATACTAGTGATGATATATTATTTTTAGTTGTATATGTGAATGATTTGATCATCACTGGCAGTTCAGCACATTTGATCACTGCGATCAAACAGGATTTGTGTCGCACCTTTGATATGACCGATTTGGGACTCTTGCACTATTGCCTTGGAGTTGAGGTTTGGCAGACTGAGCGCAGTAGCTTTCTCTCTCAGTCCAAGTATGCCAGAAGTCTTGTGGACAGGTTCAGGATGCAGTATTGCAAATCTGCCACTACTATGGAACCCGGGCTCAAATTAGCTCAGTCCGATTCACCTGTTGTGGATGAATCTTTGTTTAGACAACTAGTGGGCAGCCTCATTTATCTTACTGCCACTAGACCTGACATTAGTTTTGCAGTGAGCTACATATCCCGCTTTATGACAGCTCCCAAGGCAGATCATTGGACAACAGCGAAGCGTGTTCTGCGTTATGTGAGTGGTACTCCTGATTATGGACTTTTGTACACTCAGAGTTTTGATCCTACACTCTGTGGCTTCACAGACTCAGATTGGGCCGACTCTGTTGATGATCGTAAGTCTACCGCTGGATATGTGTTTAGTTTGGGATTTGGTGCTGTCACATGGACTAGTAAGAAGCAGTAGGCGGTGGCTCTTTCTTCGACAGAAGTAGAGTATCAGGGAGCAGTTAAGGCATCTTGTGAGGCAGTTTGGCTTCGACGAATGCTTGCGGATATGCATGTTCCTCAGACACGTCCAACTCCCCTATTCTGTGATAATTAGGGCGTGCTCAACTGGCAAAGAATCCGGTCTTCCATGAATGAACCAAGCATGTGGAAACTCATTGTCATTACATTCGTCAGCTTGTTGAAGACGGATCCATTCAGTTGATATATGTTCCTACCTTGGAGCAGCCAACAGATATCTTCACCAAGTCCCTCGGTTCTGATAAATTTATAAAGTTCAGGGACTCTATTGGTGTTATTGATAGATTGAGCATTAAGGGAGGGTATTAGAATATTTAGTATGTTTCTTTTAATGCTCAAGTTTATCCTTTAAGATCGTATCCGATCTTACCAACAATTTCATATTGGAAACTTGCTGTTTTGTAAATATCCTTTGTATTATTTATGAGCGTGTTGCTCATTGTGAATATCATCAATTCATTAAAATCTATCTGCTCTTGCATCTACTATTTTATAAGTTAAAGAAGGCTTCGATAGATGAAGAGAAGATAGATGAAGGGAAGATAGAGATCCAATTTGATGCCATTGCTAGTATGAGCTAGTGACAAATCTCATGGCATAGTTACTTACAATGTAGTATCTAATATTCCAAGGCCAGTTTAAACTCCTATAGGTGAAGGAAATCCTATTGCAAATAACAGAACTGTGGTTGGTTTTGCATCTAGGCCTTTCTAGCTTAAGTTATTACAAAGAGAAGAAGAAGCACCATAGGAAGAACAAAATCAAAATGGAGAAAACTTTGCAACTTATTTTGACGATTACAAAACTCATAGAGTTGAATTTTATGCTAAAGAGATCACTAATTTTGACAATTTGAAGATGAAGAGTGGTCAAAGGAATGAGAGAAGACAAAATGCAAATCAGTTTCACAAAGGTTTGCAACATAGATTGAATAAGTTAATCATTGCTTTGTTTTGATGACTTAAACAAATCTATAGCTTGTGCTTGGGTCAAGAAATTGGACACACATTTTTCCCTAAACTCATTTATAAAGAAGTTATAATATCTGCTACCTTGCTTCTAGAGGGTGTAGCTCATGAGTGGTGGTATTATAGATTGGTTACTCAAGGGCATAGTGTCATTAACACATGATTTAAATCAACAATTAATTGACAGGTTTGATAGGAAAGACCCTGAAATCTATTTTAGAGGGCTTAGTTGAGGTATTATAATAGTGTGAATAGTTATGTGGTAGAGTTTTAAAATTTATCAATGATGGTTCTTGGTGTCTCCGAAAGGAGGCTTATAGATCTTTTATGGAGGGCTTAATTGAACTTGTCGAATATTGGGTGCAATAATTTGATCCATCTTTATAGAAAACCATTAATAGATAATACCCAAGAACAAATTCTTCTCAAAGACACCATCTTAGGGACAATGGAAAAAATCATTTTAGAAGGGGGATATTGTCAAAGAGATATGCCACAAAGATCAAGAAAAGAAAAAGAAACTAGGAATGAGCTCATAAGGAAGAAATTGTGCTTCTCTTGCAAAGAGCCATGAGAACTTGGTCACAAATATCTTGGTCAAGGTTGAGTACATCATGGAGAGGTGATATTAGATGAAAAGTCAAAATTAGAGGAACTTGAACTAGAGATAGCAGAGAAGGAATCAGAGCTTGAAAGAATGTAAGAGGGAGAAACTTGGAGGCATGTTTGCCACACATTTTGGTGTTCCAAAGCATATTTGGAAAACTTGGACTTCACAATAACTTGATTGACCCAAGATTTTTATAAACTTAGGAAAAAAATGGGCAATAACCTAACAAATTTATTGTATATTTGAAAATATATAATTTCTTAAAATATTCTCAAAAAACACACATATACACTGACTTTGTAGAACATATTAATGATTTCCATCATATTTAAATTAAAATTTGAGTTAAATACATGTCATAGACCAAAAAAAGTGCAACCACCGAGTAAATTTGAGTTCAATATATATTGTAGACCACAAAACAACTACAATTGATGAATACATATTAACCTCAAGTTTTGGTATCAATGAAAATTATAAATTATAAATTTCATTTACAACTAAAGGTCAAAAACACCCATTGCCGTTGTGTGGGTGTTTTTGAAGTAGATGGTATGACTGCGATATCCTCAATAGGTGCCTTATTTTATAGTGATAGGATGAGGATCAAGCTATGTATGTGACGAAACTGCCTCTGTTGGATGACCAAGCTTGCCTGCTACCTCTTCATGTGTTGCTCCTTTTGTCTCCCATTCAATTGCCTCCCCTCCAATTCAAGTAAGTCATCGTTATAAAGAATGGATCCACACCAACATCATCGGGCTCATCAATCAAATTTGTTGAATATGGATCAATGTCATCAAGGTCAAGTGCTTCATCTGAACCCTGCCCTTAGACAAGCTCATTCAAGCGCCTTTTGAGTCAACCTATTGCGTTTTTTTGTGTGTATGCCAATGGCCTCAAAAACACTGCGCTTGCACTCACAACTAGAAGCATTGCAAGGCTGAGATAAATGTGGATGGCAAGCTTTTGAAGATTAGGCGTTGTGGCACCATAATCTTCCCACCACAAATCTGCAAGGATAAAAATTGTCATTTATAACTTTGTAAAGTTTTTAATAAAATTGAAGAGTGAAATAAATGGTAAAATAAAATTAAACGCAGTTTTTTTTAAACTGACAGTAGGGGGGCTCTCCTATGGGTGTGGTGAGGTGAAGAAAACAATGGCCCTTCAGCCTTCTTATAACTCTATAACTCATCAAGCATGAGGTCTCAAAGGTTCTCATCAGTGTTTAATGCTGAATGTGAACCTCTCTATCCAACATAAAACCCAACATAGTCATTACACAATCAAGAAACTCACAAAAACAAACATGGATTGTTTGCTCTGCAAGCGTGATTGAAGCGACCTGTTGCCTCCTAATTAGGAGTGATTGTTGTAGTTTACCCTCAGAACGAGAGCCAACAACCTGACCTTCTCTAATACGGAGGATTTTAAAGTGAAAGTGTGTGAAGAGCAGCCATTGAAAGTGAAAAATCAGCAACTAAATATGATAAGAAATGATATTATTCTATGATTTGAAGCATGATTTAAGCTAGTAGAATTGAAATACAATTAATCTAGAAATGAAATGCAAGTAATCTATGGAATTG
>MU228384.1:1766501-1779169 GCA_018584345.1 Thuja plicata | reverse complement strand
AATAAAAGAGTGAATTATGGACACATAAGTGTCTTTTCATATGGAATTATGGAATTCCTTTTTGAGGATAATTCATTCTTTTATTAAATAACTCTTCAATTCCTTTTATGTATATTAGCCAAAGAGAGTGAATTTGATTTAATTAAAAGCACTTTAGGACTTTAGGATTAAATCAATTAATCATAGGGATTTTAGCTAATAATCATTTAAGATTTAGGAATTTAATTGTAATGTCAGATTTATGCAAATGTGGGTTTTCTGCATTTGAAACTCAGTCGATTAAAGTCAATTAGAAGAATTTGCCTAGTAAAATAGGACTTCGAAGATAAGAAAATGCACCAAAATTGATTAAGTTATTAGGTGCCAATTTTGGGGTATTACAATCAGCAACTAATCTCCCAACACGTGTTAAGGCCACCAAGAACCTTTGCATCTACTTTGAAAGTAGGGAAGAAATAAAACCTGGGGCTCAAAAAGTAGGCAGCAATATGAATATGTTGGTGGAGTTCTTGGTTCTACCTATCAATTTGTGCCATATGGGTTCATATTTGGTCTTGTTTTACTCATACAAATGCTAAATCACCTCTTTGGCCTTATCCATGGCCTCATATAGATACCCAATGGGGTTTTAATTCCTATCCACCAATAGTAGAATCCTAACCAATGATTCTAACACCTAGATATAAAAATTTAACAAAATCAGCAAATTGCAATATTAGAAAATTAAGAAACAAATCATCAATTAAATTTTGAAAACTTACACTGATGATCTCCTCTATGATTGTGGCAAATCTATCATCAAAAATAGCTTTCATGACCTTTGCTTTAGGCTTCCTACAATAAGAGTTCTCCAACCAACTTTCACTCACAAACATCTGCTTCAAGTTGAACAATGTAGCTAATATGTTCTATAAGGTGAGGAAAAAGGGTGTGACTCCTAATCACACGAGATCCTTACCATCTATGTGCTCTCTCATAAGATTTAGGACCCTTGTGTGGTTGTAGATGTACTTTGTGATATCCCTTCCATCTGCAACTACATTCTTCACCCATCTTAGTTCCTCTATGTTCTCAAGGAGCAAGTCAAGACAATGGGCAGCACAAGGGCTCCAAAATAATGTTGGATGCCTAGATTGTAGAAGTTTGCTGGTTGCCACATATGTAGCTTCATTATCGATCACAATCTGAATGATATTTTGCATTCCCACTTCCATCACCAGCTCATCCAAACATGTTGCACGTCTCTGCATTTTTGAGTTCTTTTGAGACACACTCCATTTTAAAAATACCAACGACCCCCCTAAAGCAACTAAAAAGGTGATGAGTGTCCTATTCCTGCCATTCGTCCACCCATTAGATAAATTGGTACAGCCATTCTTTTCCCAAATTCTCCTTTAATCTTCCACTAGTCGGCATGTGTTTTGGACCTCATCCTACAATAATGGTCCACTCAACTCATGACGACTTGTAGCCTTGAACCCCTTGCTTGCCACGGTCAATGTAGTGATGAATTGTTCCCAGTATGGACTAGAAGCTACATTGAACAAAATATTATTGTAGTATCAAATCTCCTACATGCTAACTTTGCCTAATGTCGCAATTCTTTATTCCATGCAGTACATTGCAATCCAGGTTTGTGCACTGTGAGTGTTGTAGGGAACAAAAACGTTAGACATGTGTTTGCCCACACTTCTTGATCCTCATATCTGGGTCCTAAGGGAAGAAGAGGACCCCATATCTCCCCGCGACTCGGTAGAACTGAAAATTTCCATTGGGGCTACCATTGCCTCTTCTGTTCTGTTTTTATTTGCCTTCTTTTGGTTACATATTGCAAGCTTTGTTATTGCCTCCCTCACAGCCTCTTGAAAAAATTTGTCACATGGCGTAATATCGTGGCAAGTGGTCCGTGCAAGGTGATATTTGAGTCAATTTACGCCATTGTTCATAGTCCGAGTGCACTGGTTACAAATAACCTCTCCTCTCATTGCATCTAGTGTCCCACGTTTCCCTCAAGGAAACCTAGCAAAAGAGGAAGCCATTTCTTTTAGGAAAGAAGGAAACCTAGCAAAAGGGAGACAACGTAAAATATTAATAATGACTGCTATTATAACAGAGCTTTCCTGAAGCTTATTACCATCTCTATTTATTGCACAAGAAATCTATGATCCAATATTATGACTGCCGTAAACTTTGTGCTGGTTTGTAATTTGCTGTCACACAGTCAATTATTGTGAATTTGTAGTTGTACTAATTTAGTAATTTCTATTCCTGTGGTGATTAATCATAATGTGTTTAATTCTGTTTCTCAAATTTAAAGTGAAAGGAAATAAGAACAATTTCATATGCAGGGGCAGCAGGAAAATCTGTGTTTTGTATTTAATCTTGCTTTGTGGGTTCTAAATTTTTAATATTTTAGACATGATCTCCTGTTACCTTCAGTCTGCTATTTTTTTAACTGATAATTGGATTAATTTATGTAACTAATAATTTGATTAATCTAATTAAATTTGATTTAATTTATGGGTTCTTTCTGATAATTTGATTAAATTTATGGACTGTAACTGATGAGTTGATTAATTTGGTTAAATTTATGGCCGTTTCTGATAATTTGTCTTTATTCACATTTAAAGTTTTAGGACTGGTATTATTATTTATATTTATATTTAATGCTGTATGCATTTTAGACTGTAGAATTTTTTAATATTTAACACTGTATCCTGGTTTTGTGACTTTAATTTCGAATATATTCACTATATTTTGGTAACTTTTATTGATCATGACTTTAATTTTTAATATATGCCATGACACAGGCCTTCATTTATAATATCGCAGTTTACATTTTGCGAGTTAATAAACCTTTTATAAATTTATGGAATTTGAAAACTCACTGTTTGTATATTCAATTTTTTTTTTCTTTGGCTAGCAGCTGTAAATAGTTATTTGGTATATGAATGCTTATGATCAAGTGGGTGAAGCCTGAAATAATAAAATTCTAGGAAACAAATTGCGCCCTTCATCGGCCATCACGCACCCTTTGTCTGCCATTCCGCTTCAAAAAATACGTTAAAACCCTCAAAATAATTTATGTTTGCACTCTATAGATTGGTGGGACAAGTTTTTGCCATGATTCATGCAAAAAATGGGCAATTTTTAGTGATTTCCTGCCCTGAACTTGCTGCGAGTTATTGGAAAAATCATGCCGACTGTGATTTACTTGCCCAATAACGTGCCTCATGAGACTTACAGAGATTTTCAACTATGCTGCCAAGTATCACTTTTTCGGAGTTTGTGGAATTGTGCATGATCAAAAAATTATAGTGCTGATTGATAGTGGGGCGAACCACAAATTTATATATGAGAGATTCGTAGCCAGAAGAGGTTTAAGAACATAGGATTTAATGGGTACCTGTTATTTTTTTTTTTGATTTTGTAGCTAAGTTTGTGAATGATAACTTGCAATGAGATAACAGATAATTTTGCTGATTGGAGTAATTTTCAGATTTCATTCATTTGCTTTTCAAGAACATTTGCAAACACAATGCATTAAGTAATGATGAATAAGTACATTAAGCAACCAATGATATAATTGTTCACTCCCTGTCCACATTACATATTACATAAAATGAAATGATTTTCAGTCATGAGAGACCTGCAGCTTCAATATGACTGCTGTTTGGAGCCAGTTATGGTCTGGAGTTTTCTTTTGATTAATCCTTGCACCAAAACCAAGGGCCGATGTGGTCCTAATGTCCTCCTAGCAAAACACAAGTTCCTAGTAATATTTCAGACCTGGAATTACACACTTAATGGACTGTTTGGGCACTTTATAAACTGAAAATAAACCACATATAACTCTGCTCCAGCAACCAAAACACTTAGACACCATGGACGAATTCAACCATGATGCTTCCAAACAGTATACTTGACCACAGTCCACCTAAAAACATCCCAAAAATCTTCTTAGCCCCTAAGCGCTCCAAAGAGGACAACTTTTAGTCACCAAAATGCAGATTTAAACTTAGAGTACCCATGAGCCTGCTTGAAGTGTGCGGCCCTGTCCTATGGCGATTTGGCCTAGAAAATTCAAATGTCCTCCAAAACTTGCAAATGACATATCGATTTGAGTCACCCAGTTGAGGAAAAAATAATGGATTAATGCCCAGAATCATGTGATCAAAATCTATAGTTTACAGATATGAACCAAAAATTGTCATAAATAATTGAGACTTCATAAATATTCATTTTCGCAAACCCACATCGCCAAAATCTCAAGCAAACTTGTGCACTCACTGATTAAAACAATTACCCAGCTAGGGTCGGTCTTTCACCACTAAAAACCAGACAAATTGTAGAAGGTTTTTGTCCACATCAATCACAAGAAAAACTCAAAAGTTCAATTTGACAGCATCTCTATGTGTGCAATTTCGTAATATTGTAAATGAGCCCAATCCTTCATATAGAACTTTTGAGGGCTCTTTTAGGAAAAAGAATTTTGCTTTTTTTGGCTACTCTTTCAAAAAATGTTTTTTGCTTTAAAAAAAAAGTCTTTTTTCTTTTTGCTATTGTTTTAGAAAAAGACTTTGTTTTTTGTTACTTTTTCAGAAATATGTTTTTTGCTTTTTCGAGAAAAAAACATTTTCTTATTTCTTTTTGAAAAAACAAATTTTCACTCAAAAAGAACTATTTGAAATATAAATAAAAATTCATGTGCAAAGGCCGCCCAAGAACCCTGCCTCCCCCCCACCATCTCTCCTTGGCATCCACTTTTGAGGAACATAACTTTAATACATAAAGCTAAAGTAATATTAAAATATAACTATACAACTTTAGGGCAAATGTTAAAACAATTCCAAGCACAATGCGGAAAGGACGACCAAAGCATCGAAAACTGAAATTAAACACGCTGAGACATTACTGGAGTTAAGGAATGATGCTTTTTGCTGGAATATGCATATACTATAAATATCAGTGTTCTTCCAGAACCAAAGAAAGTAAACCCAAAAAGATTGGTGCCATGCAAGCACTTATTAAAAATAGCAAATATTGGCCAATGTTTGTAAAACAAGATGGCATAAAAATTGGGACATTACAATCCTCCCTCCTGTTGTGCCTTGCATACACGCCCCGTCATAGACAAAGACCCCCAATTCTCTTTTGTTCCCTTAGGTTAGGTTGAGTCCGTCACTCCGTGTTTGGAGTGTTTTTGTTGGAATTCTGCATTTTATCTCTGCACTAGGAAACTTGGAGAATATCTTGCATTGCAGAGATTGAGTCAAGTCTAACTTTGGAGACTGCCTAGGATTAGATTGAGATGGAATAGTAAAGATAGAGAGTCATTAGAATATGCTTGGAATCGATAAGGCAATGAAGGAATCAGGTATAGACAAAAGTTTTCATAACTTTACACTTGGAAGCGTGTCAAGAACCAATCAAGGAGTTGAGAAAGCAAGTGTGGAATGGACCTTGCAAACTTGGATTAAGCATTTTGATCAATTGAGTCATAAAGCAATGAAGTAAAGTTGAGAGGAAACCTGCACAAGGATGAGAAAATCAGAACTTTGATTAAGAATGAACATATAGGACCATCAATGCACTTAAGAGGAACAAATGAGAAAGGCACCTATGGGGACATGGTGGGGAAAACATCATATCCAGGACAATCCCCAAAATCAATCCCCAAGTTGCCACTTCTTGTGCCTTACCCAAGTGCACGTAAGACATTGAAGGAAGAAGAAACATAAAGACGTGTTTGTACCCTTTTGGTGGGGATAAAGCCACAATGAGAAAAAATCCTAAAACATGTCTTAGAGATGCCACTCCTTGTGCCCTACCCAAGTGCGCCTAGAAAGGAAAAAGATAAAAATGCAAAGGCAAACAAAATTGGTGCATCAAAGCACATGATGAGGATAGTAGCACGATGTGAAATTCCTAAAACTTGTCCACCTACCATTCCATGTGCCTCTTCAATGTGCGCCCTTAACAAGCATGGTGGGTATACCTTCATGGCAGGGATTTCATCAATCCAAGGATTCATTCCTAGCCCGCCATTTCCAAAATGCTCATCATACTTGCCATTTCCAAAATGCTCATCATACTTGCCATTTCCAAAATACTCTTCATGCCTGCCATCCTTCTCTGGATAACTATTCCTCCATATTTGCCTTCCTAATCCTAGAATTTTGTATCCCATTCCAAGAGTTCCAAATCAGAAATCCAAATCCAAGTCCAAATTCAGAATTGCAAATCCAAGAACTCTCAAATCCAAAGCATAAGGACAATTCCCTATTCCATTCCCCAATTTCTCTCCAAGGTTAAATCCTATTTTATGGCATGAACTCCACTCCTTTCCAAGCGTGGTGACAAACAAATCTAAGACTTGTTGTTATACTCACTATTCATTTCAAATCCACTTCCTAGAATTCCTAATCCATGGTGAATGGATCGTGCTAATCGAAGGAGTTGATCAAGTCTGAACACACTTCACTCCCGATCCCAATCCATTGTTCCACCGTATCAAGTTCAAGTGTCTCCACGGATTGAAATGATGTTTTGACACTAATCCAAGTGCAGACCTAAGGTCCATGTTCCATGATTGATGAAACGATCTAGGGTCATAATGACTATTGTAATTTGCTAGAGTTATTGGTTATTTAGAAATGCAATTTAATTTTATATGAACTAGGAGTTATGCAATTTAGATATGAGCGAGGAGGTCAACGTTAATGAGTATAATGCCATAATGAAATAATGGAATGATCTCTTTGTTGCAGGATGGATGCCTTTGGAGGGAACGGTGAATACTGGTTGGTTGAAGACTCTCAAGATTGACAAAAGTTACAAGATCATCCAATGAAGCAAGGTTACATGGATGTTTTAACATTCCTACTTGCAAGAGGATGTCATACAAGCTCAAGGAACAATTTCAGAATTTCTTGAATACAAAAGAAACACCTGGAGAATATCAATGGAATGGAATATTTCAAGGAGTATTCAAAATGTGCTTTATTGTAAAAGGAATGGAACATTTTCAAAGTCAAAATAGATGCAATATTGAAAAATCAAAATTATTTTCCTATACTTACTCTTTTGTCTTATTTTATGTGACACCTTGGGAAGTGTGTTGTTTTGTCTTGTATTGGGGTTAGGTACAGCTGTTTCGTCTTCTAGTGGGAGTAGGTAAAAGGTATTATATTTAAATATATTTAAGTATTCGGATGCTTCTAGAAGACAAATTTGAGACCTTGGTGTTGAGTTAATCTCCATCATTGCTTTTGTAAGCCTTCTTTATAAAAGACAGTGCTTTCCTTCTTTGTAAAGTTAGTAGTTTAAGAGGAGGTAGTTGTTGTACTAGTAGGAATTGATGAACATAAATTGTTGTAAACATCATTTGGAGTTAATGCAAACGAAGCATTGAAGTTATGGTGTCTTTCTTGCGTTTCTTCAATGTATGCGTGGTTACTATTCTTCAACAAAAGTTTCTGTTAAGTGATTTGATGGTGAAATGCAAAGATATTTGATGGATTTCTGGTTCATACCATTTGTATCTTACTGATGTAAGTTATAGTGTATGGTTAGTCTGAACCTAGCTTGTAGTATTAGTTCAATTGTGAATGCATGTAAAAGTTGCGCTAGTATTGGGTACTTACATCAGTTATGGTGTATGGTTAGTCTGAACCTAGCTTGTAGTATTAGTTCAATTGTGAATGCATGTAAAAGTTGCGCTAGTATTGGGTACTTACATCAGTTATAGTGTATGGTTAGTCTGAACCTAGCTTGTAGTATTAGTTCAATTGTGAGTGCATGTAAAAGTTGCGCTAGTATTGGGTACTTAAATGTTTGTTTGCTATGTGAAAATCTTTTGCTTTCCTTTGATGATTGCACTATTTTTGTGGCATTGTAAGTAGTTTGATTAAGCATAAATCTATTTTATGGGGATCTGTCTATTTGAAGCATCATCTATTATTATCATTGTCCTTGGGATTCTTAGCCTAGTCTCTCTAAACCCTAATCTTTTTGCTATTTATTTTGAAACAATCTAGTAGAGTTAGAGAGAGAATTACATTTACAATCCAGGAACATTTGTGTAAGTTCCCTTGTGAAACCAACACATCCCATCATATGCACCGAGACTATCCAAGTTAAGTCAAGACCTGACATTAGGAACCTTGGGGTTGTCTCATATGATCAAGAGAGAATAGGATATACTAGTTTAATATATTATGTTGGCGAAGTGAATGCGGATTTCTCATTGACATGGTGTTTACCGTGTTTATTTGTGAGTGTGCAAAGTTCTACCTTCTCAAAGGTGAATTTTATTTTAATTTAGCTCTATTCAATTCATGAAAAGTTGTTCACCATTTGTAGCTTGTAGATGCATGTTGCAGTGTATAGTGAGTTTGAACTTATTTATGCGATTTAAGTTCAATTGTTGAGTCTATTTATCATTACTGCATGTTTTATGATTTTGATTTTGATGAATGCCTAGCAATCTAAAAATCATTCATGTCACCGTGGAAGATAGCACTGATTAACCTAGTGAAGCACAATTTGGTTTTGTGGGTTATAGCAGTCAAAGAAAATAGCTCTTCATTAGTTTAAGTTAGCTCTCCCTAAACCCCTTTTGCCCTTTTCAGTATATTTGGAAAGAGTTGTATTAGATGAGTGAAATCTTGCATTGAGAACGAATTGTGTTTACAGTCCAAGAACATTTACGTAAGTCCCCTTGTGTAACCAGCAATAACACATTTATCCAGCGAGCTATCCACACATCGTCAAGACCTGATATTAAAAACCTTGGGGTTGTCTCATCTGTTCATATCCAATGACACCTGAGATTTCCTTGTTCGAGAGAGATTAGGATATACTTGGTATATTTTATTTTGTGTTGGTGGCGAGCAAAACCCTCATCAACGCTTCCCCAAAGATTGGTTGTCCTCAAGCAATGCCATCTCATGAATTGATTCATCCTGGATAAGTTTCCATGTGATTCCAAGATCCCAAATAAGTCTGGAAGGTCTGTAGCTCCATTTACTTAGAGCACTACACTATTGGGCACTTGCACAAGAGACTTTTAGATGTTCTCCCATAAGAACAACTAAACATTGCATGATCTTGGTCAACACCTTAGAAAATGCTCTAAAAAATCCGTGGCACTATAGGATAAAGATCGTGAAAGTGAATGTTAACTCTCTCATTCCCAATACCTTGCGCTGCAGTATAATGTCTGTCATTGTAAAGTAACCCATTGTCCCAGCCTTAAGTACAAGCTGAAACCAATTGACAACCATTAATTGATGCCCAAATACTCATCCAACATTGAACTTGGTTAGCTGCAACACTTGTTCCGTTCATTTGAAACCAAAAACTAACCCTGTCAAGAGGCTGGACAGTCTGAAAATGCTCAAGTCTACAGCTGTTCAAGTAGCATTTATAATGTTGCAATTAATTGTGTCCACAGGAAAAAGTGTGTCCCACTTGGATGTAATCACGAAGATTCTATAGTTTACACTCTTTGAAATGTGTTGTTAAGCTTATGATGTTGTTAGGGTCATTAGTTTGCTGAGGTTACTTAGTAGACTTGGATTAGCATTTTTGATTGACTAATGATAATCGTGTCTAAAAGTGTGTGTGAATTGTGAGCAATGAGTGCCTTTGGGGGAACACTTGGGAGTTACTCATGACACATTCGGTCATAATGGTCAAAGACACTTGTAAGCGGAGTTACATTCTATTTTGGAGGCTTCACATATGTGGTGGCGTTGGATTCTATTTGTGAGAACTTGGGCACCTATGTTGAGACCATGAATTTTGTTGATGGTTTGTTGGAAATCATTGGTGGTTTCTTGGGTCACCTTGATCCTATATATTGAGGGATTGGAATGAAGATCGTATTTCATATTTTTTGCATTGTTTCGTTGTTGGGGTTCCTCTCGTATTGAAACAGTTGATCTCTTGTAAAGCTTTGAGCTTGAGAGTGTATTGTAACCTATGACATTGGGTTTAGCTAACTTATGTCATTGGTTTTAGCTAACCCATGTCATAGGGCTCATCGAATTTTATGTATGGAGTTATGAATTTTGGTGAATTCCAATAAATTTTTTTTAAAATTTTTTTTTTGCCTTGAAGTTTGTGTGAAACCATGCTCAGTTTCTTTTAATGAGAATACATTCAACTATTTTTCAGGAGCGAGAAAGCGAGGTGAGAATGAAGTTCATGGAGCCTTGAATATGATTCCATGCCATTCTAGCTGTTTGGTGGTTGCGCAAAGCCAAAATCAAGAGCGTCACAATTCAGCCAAATCTAGTGAAACGTGTTGTTTGATTCATCTCTTTCAAAGACTCATTTTTCAAAATTCTCTTCTCATCATTTTATCCACCAAAGGTCCCATGAAATCTTATTATCTCAAATTAATAGGAGTCTCAATAACTAATGACAATGCCTACATAGAACCCCTTAATTAAACCAACAAATTATATGGCTGCTTGCTTGGGAGAGTGCTTTTCCAATGCAATTCCAATGAGAGAATTTGTAGCCTGAGTGGTAATAATACCTTTCACTCCTTGATGGCTCATGTTTGCAAGCACAAAAATAAAATATACTTTATTTATTATTTAATATATAAAATTTAACATATTGATTATTTATATATTAATAAACTAAAATTAAAATTATCTTGCAAGGTATTATCTGAAACTCTTAGAAACTTAATTTTTAGCATATTTTACAACAATGTGTTTCTTCCGATTTTTTTTTAAATTGTGAAATGACTCTACGAGAGTATTTGGAGTTAAGGGTTTACGAGGGGTTTCTTTCACCGTGCATGGCCGAGGCTTCAGTTTGCAATGGCACCTCTTGTGGAGACTTAATACTTGGTCTACCCATGGCTACTGGAGCACACGATGCAACTTTTGGAGATGTTTTACTATGTAAGGAGAAGATTCGTGGTCAAGCCTCACAAACCATGGATGAGCTTGCTTTGTTGCACACCTTGCCCCTATCGCGTCCCATTGTGGCTAGGGTATATGTTAGGATTAAGCTGCCATCTACCTTGTAAATCCTACGACATGGTTCCAATATCCTTGGAAAGTAGCCTAAGGCATTTGGGATGCATTGGTAAAATACTTTGTAATATTTAATTCTCACCATTATTTGTAATACATTCATAAGGGGTGATGGCTTCCACTAGTAGTGATAAAAGGGGGTTGTGAACACAATTATTTAATATTGTTTTCTCCACTTATGGATATCTAGAACAATATATTTAATTTCTTGAGAAAGTGGAAAAAGACTGACCTATGGGCTTCTCTAAGTGGGAGCATGGAAGATGCAATCAATGTCTCTTGGTTTTGGGTCATTTATTACATTTAATGTTATGTTTATCTTGCAAATATAGGTGTCCATGTTGGGGGGAAGGTATTGGAAGCTGAACCAATGTCTTTTCGTGTACCGTGGACACATACCAAGGGTTTTGGTCGCGAGGAATGAAGAGGCTCCTTCCCTTCGTTCTAGCATTTGGAAGGAAATCTGGTTCCAATCAGACCTGTAGCTTTCCCAGAATTCTGAGATTTGGGGATGAACGCCAATTGCTGCTCCTTCTCCTTAGAATTTTGTCAAGTGACTTCACCAAAAGAAGTGCTAAGGAAATTAGCCACAAGAATACCTTCCTTCAAACTTGATTTGCTGCCCAATCCTGCAATAATACTGATCCGCACTGCCTGCTGGAGGAAATTCGCTTGTGCTTGGTGTGAAATGATCTCTAATTTTCCCTTTATATATATTCCGCCCTCCCATTCTCCTAGGAGGCCGACTTGTACCTTTCCCAATGTACATCATTTAATTCTTTCCCTCCAAAAAGGGGACGACATGCATTAAATTTAATTGTTTTATGCCAAGCTTGTTGGCCGACCTGGGTGAAGGAGGGAAGAGGAGAGTATATGGAGGTGGCGGAAATGTCCATGGGCATGGACATTTCCGCCCAAGGGAAGAATTCTCTTGGGGGAAGTCTTCTCCCACCATTCTTTAGGCAACACTTAGAATCTCTTTCATTCCCAGCAACACTTAAACTCAGTTTCAATCTTGATCAACACTTAGAACTTCTTCTCACATCTTCAAGCAACATTCGAACTTCCCTCACACACCTTCAGCATCACCCATAGTCTCAGCTGGGCGGAATTTGAAGGTGGAATGGACATCAAGATCTCAGAATTTCTCAGCCATGAAACATTCAAAGTCATCCCAATTTTTCAAACATGACACACCATTCAAAGTCCATCCCCTTTAACATCACCTAGTAAGGTCTGAGCTGGGCAAAAGCTTGAGTTTTAATACATGGCGGGATTTCATGGTATGATGGACATGATGTCCAAGGGGCTGGCGGAATCCGCCAGCACCTTGGACATGGTCCATGTTTTCATTCTTCACTTGGCTAGCTTATCCCTCACACTTACCTTGAATTCGACCCCCCATCACTTAATGACTTGTCTTCCCTCCCAAAGGGGCTGGCGGAAATCAAGGGGGGGATGGACAAGGTGTCCAAGGTCGTGGCGGAAATCTGGAGCATGATGGACAGGGTGTGGAATCAAGATTCCAGATTTGCAAAACACTTCAAAGTCTTCCACTCCAAGCAAACAGGGCATCACAAAGATTTCCAACATCCTCATAGCCACCAA
>MU228384.1:1738286-1749209 GCA_018584345.1 Thuja plicata | reverse complement strand
AGAGACGACCCTCAGATGGAGGGCAATTGGTCAAACAGTGAGGTAGTTGAGATACCGGCATCACCGGAGGACCAGAGTGCAGCAGCAGAGAAAGTGGTTGCAGAGGTACAGGTGCCAGACCCTCTAGCTGAGGAAAAGGATAGGGATGTTCGTACATGCTTGGCAGATATTATGGAGAGTAGTAGGGTCTTGGTGGAGCGCGGCAGGTACCTAGCAGAGTTAGTGCTCACAGAGAGGAGAGCAGAGGCTGGGGTGGGAGCTCGGGTATCGGCCGAGAAGGCTCGGGAGGAGATGGCCGCCCGACTTGCCACCCAACAGGCAGCATGGGAAGCAGAGCACTCAGAGCACAGCTTGAGGACGTCGCGCGGGAGAAGCATGAGGTCGCTCAGCAACTAGCGGCAGTAGAACAGCACCTGGCAACGACCGTCCAGGATAGGGACACAGCGAAGAAAGCTCATGATCAGCTGGATGCCGAGTGCCAGGAGGTCTCCGTTATGCTGAAGGGGTTAGTAGAAGAGAATTCCCAGCTTAAAGCAGATCTGAAGGTCAGAACAGAGCAGGTGTATCAGCTACGACGCAGCTTGTCTTCGCAGTCCCAGACACAGCCATCCAGTTCCTCAGAGCTCTAGGTTGTTATTTTGTGTACGTCGTCTGGAGACGACTTTTCTTTTTTGGGGGGGATGATGTAGTCGGCTTGTATCAGCCGACGGGTAGACTAGTATTATGTAGCCGACAAGACCTTCGGGAACTTTCCGGAAGGCCTCCAGGATTAGTATAAGTACACCCTTCGGGGTCATTGTAATCATCATCTTAGCATAATGTAATATCTTTGGCATATGCGAATAATATAAGGAGTTCTGCTATTATTATCTATTGTCTGTGTGTTCATTTACCTATACGGTAAACAATTTGCATATGTATGTGTCAATTACATATACAACATAAATGTAAATACATACACAAACAAGTACATATACATACAAATATCTATGCAGATAAGCATGGATAGGAAGAAACCAACACAAATGTAGGCACATATACATATACATAGACCTACATCTATCGATATACAATAACATTGCCATTTGCATATGTATGTGCCAACACATATACAACATAAATATAAATGCATACACAAACGTCATCAAAAACACAAATAGGTACATATGCATGCATAGTACATACATACAAGCAAACAAAAAACATACAGAGACACACACACACAAAGACATGCATATACAAAGCCATAAAATAAAAACAAACAAAAAGACAAGCATGCTTTGTAAATATGGTACAAAATTGCAAAAGTAAAATATGAAAAATACGATGAGTATATAAAAGAGAAAAAACACAAAAAGGAGAGAGGGAAAAACCAAAAGGAAACTTAAGGGCATATACAAATACATACGTAAACCAAGACAAATAAACAAATACAAATAAATGTAATAACAAAAATAACGTGAACATAAAATGAATGAATGAATGAATGAAGGAATTTTAATGATGTCCATGAGGCCAGCAGTCTAAGGGACCAGCGGATAACAAATTAATCTGCATGTTGAATCTTCTCCATGTTGACTCTTCTGTTGTGGATCCAAAGTAAGAAACTTGTCGTTTTGTGCAATCTTGCCGTTCATATTGACAACAAATATCCTTGTATGCTGCACATTCTTTGATAAAATGCCATTTCGTATCCACCACCCCTTCGCTGCAAAAATTAAGGTTCTTTCCTCCCACACCTCCTTGGGTACCATGCATCTACCAATTTCACATCTCAAATAATGACAGCTAGTCCTTAGTTGTGCAATTAGAATTTTGGCCTCTCCTTTGATTGTGGATCTTAAATAGTCTTTATCATCATGTTCCCACATAGGGTTAAATTCTTTGACATAATAAACTTTTTTTCTACCTAGCTGTTTTGTCCACATAGCATTCTTGAATTTTTCTAACACCCACTTTTTTTATCTCCTCATTAGTGTTTGGGCACTCATGAAGATCTATGTTCCATTTGTCCATCCACTTGCTATTTTGTTTCTTCCATGCTTTTTCCTACATTTTAGCTCCTCTTCAACAACCATCTCTGGCCATACATGTACGTACATATATACAAATATACAAAAATGTGTATATACAATACAAATACAAAGGCAAAAACATGTACATAAGTATATATAAGCATAAAACCCTATGTGTGCATAGGTGCGTACACATACTTAAGCGCAGACAACTACACGCATAGCACATATACCTATACATTTGAAAATACATAAACGCATACATAAATATACACCTAGACATACCCAAACACCAATAATTGTACAAAAACCTACAAGAACAAATACATACAAAATCCCAAACTAATACAACGAAGAAGGGAATTAGATCTAGGGGTGATGAGGGAAGACGAATGGGAAGGGTGAAGTGTTAGGCCAAGAGCACTAAGGGAGGGGGAGGAAAGAAAGAGACTTGAAGGGGAGAGGATAGCTACAATAGTTGATAAGGTCGGAGAAAAAGCAGTAGGGAAAATGGGGGGGATGAGGGTGAAAGAAAAGGAAGGGGGCAGGTCTGGGAGAAGGATAGGGAGGAGGTGTTTTGATGAAGGCTCACACCACCCTTACCAACTAATAACCAAAGACAAAACAAGATGGAGACAAAGAGAGAATAAAAATGCTTCCAAAATGCTTGAGGATAGATTCCTTTCTTCTTTGAAAAAGATCACTACCACTTCTTACAATATGAGATCACTACACTCTCTCCAAAATAACTCAACAATAACACAAGAACAACTTAAGAAATGCAAGGGAAAATGACGAATCTTTGTAATTCTATAGGAAATAAATATTCCACCACTCTTACAAATATTAACCAAGTTGGCTTTCAAATACTCAAACAAGAGCTTACAAGCTTACAACTTGTTAAGGATATAATCCTTTCTTCTTGAGGAACTTACAAAAACTCCAACAACCTTTACAATTGATTTCCATGAGTATATATAGTAGTTCCCACCCAAGAGATTACAAACACAAGCAATGTGGGATAAAAGGTAGGTGCAACTACCTTGCTACAAATATTAAATGCATGTTGTAATTTAGTAAATGCCTAAAGCATTTAATTAAATAGGAACTTTCCACAGACTTCTAAAATGCCACTTATGCACCTTGGTAATTGAAAAGTTACAAACTTAATGATTTTTATTTTATTTTATTGCATTTTTGTCACTCTATTTTATTTTATTTATAATTTTATTTATATTTTTATATTTTTTAAATATTTTTTTTGTTGATGCTCCTACACCCTAGATGCTCCTATATCAAACACCCGGGGTAATTTGAGAAGTGACCTTGTCACATCTTTGGTGTTCAGAGGAAAACCAAGACGATTAACTTCTGCTTTTGATAACCATGGTGAATCTTCAATAGGTGGCCCTTTCCATTTAACCAAGAACTCTTAATATTGTTTCTGTCTTGTGCTTCTCCCCACACGACTATTCCGCAGTTAAAGTAGGTGTTAGAATATTCCACTATGGTTTTGCTATTTCATCTTCATTGCTTCCTTCATGATACTCTGCCAAATCTGAATTGTTGAACACAGGTGAAATGTTAAGTCCATCTTGCAATTCTACCTCATAAGCATTTCCAGAATCACGCTTCTTCTGGATTTTGCATGGTCCAAATTTCTTCATCTTCAACTTATTATATGTTCCTATTGGAAATCTCTCTCCTTGCAAATGAACCATGACTTCATCACCAATTTGAAATTCCTTATATCTCCTCTTCTGATTCGCCTTATCCTTATATTGAATATTCAGTTTAGTAATATACCTTTTCACCTCTTCATGCAGATTCTTCAGGTGTTCTGCAGAGTCTTCAGCCTCGACACTACTCTTCTCTCCTTTGTCCAATTTCCTTAACTCTGAAGCATTCCTAGGATTACTCCCATATACTATTTGGAATGGTGATTTACCAGTGCTCCTATTGACAAAATTATTGTATGCAAATTTTGCCTGTGGTAAAATCGTATCCCACCCCTTGGGCTTATCTCCTACTAAGCATCTCAATAGGTTCCCCAAACTCCTATTCACCACTTCTGTCTGTCCATCAATTTGTGGATGGTGCGCTGAACTGAACTTCAAATTTGTCTTCAACTTTTTCCACAATGTCCTTCAAAAGTACCCAACAAACTTGGTGTCTCTATCTCAAATTATGCTCTTTGGTAGACCATGTAGTCTCACCACTTCTTTGAAAAATAATTCTTCCACATGAACAACATCATTAGTCTTCTTACAAGGAATAAAATGTGCCATCTTTGAGAATCTGTCTACCACCACAAAAATGGAATCATGTCCTCTTTGGGTCCTTGGTAAACCAAGAACAAAATCCATACTGATATCCTCCCATGGCCTCTCTAGTACAGGTAATTGCTGATATACCCTGTATTTTGTTTGGTCCCTTTTAACATCTGACATATTCTACAACTTTGTACAAACTTCTTAACATCTTTCTACAATTGTGGCCAATAATGATTCTCACTAACCAAAGTAATGGTCTTATCTCGACCAATATGTCCAGCCAATCCTCCACTATGCCTTTCTTTGATTTTGATTAGGCTCTCCCATGGAACTCTTAGGAATGCACAATTGGCTTCCTTTGAATAACATCCCATCTTGGACTATAAAATTCAACCACTTGGTTCTGTCTAATCTAACAGTCTCCATGCAAGCTCTCCATGCCTCGCCAAAATCAGGATCCTCTGGATACAAATTCTTGAGTTAATGGAATCCAACAACTTCGAGTTGCATCTCTATCAACAAATTGTCTCTTACTTAGGGCATTTGCAACTCTGTTTGACTTTCCACTCTTGTGCTTTAAAAAAAAAGTGTAACTCTGAAAAAACTCAACCCATTTTAAATGCCTTTGATTCAACTTTCCCTGACTATTCAAATACTGTAAAGCTTGATGATCAGTAAATAAGACAGACTCCTTAGGCAAAAGATAATGTTTCCATTTCCTCAGTGCTTGAACTATAGCATAAAACTCTAGATCATAGACATAATATTTTCTTTTGGCATCATTCAACTTCTCACTAAAATAAGCAATGGGTTTACCTTCTTGACTCAAAATAGCTTCAATGGCATTGCCACTGGCATCACAATCTACTTGAAATACCTTATTAAAATCTGGAAGTGCCAAAACATGTTGCTCTGTAACTTTTCTTTTTAACAAATCAAAACTCTTTGCTGCTTTTGTAGTCTACTTATACTCTCTTATCCCCTCTCATTGTTTCCGTTAGGGGGCCACAAATACTACTAAAATTCTTGATTAACTTTTTGTAAAAACTAGCCAAACCATGTAAAGATTTCACCTCAGTAGTACTCCTTGGAGTAGGCCATTCAAGAATAGCCTTCACTTTCTCTGGGTCCATCTTAAGACCATTTGCTGAGACAACAAATCCCAGGTACACTAACTCCTTCACAAAACTGCACTTCTTCAAGTTAGTCAATAATTTTTCTTCCCTTAATTTCTCAAGCACCCTACGAATATGCATCATATGCTCTTCCAATGTCTTACTGAAGATCAAAATATCATCCAATTAAACAATAACAAACTTACTCAGAAATTCTTTCAATGCCTCGTTCATGAGCCGTATGAATGTGCTCGGTGCATTGGTTAGCCCAAAAGGCATGACTAACCACTCATACAAGCCCTCCTTTGTCTTGAAGGTTGTCTTCCATTCATCTCTTTCTCAAATCCGGATTCGGTGATATCCACTCTTCAGATCTATCTTTGTGAGGTACTCAGCTCCACTCAAGTAGTCCATAATGTCATCCATCCTTGGTAAGGGAAATCTATACTTGATAGTAATCTTATTGATAGCTCGAGAATCTTTACACATCCTCCATTCTTCATTTTTCTTTGGTGCTAGTACTGCAGGTACAACACATGGACTCAAACTCTCTCTTGAATTAACCCTTTCTGCAACAACTCTTGCACTTTTCTGTTCAACTCTTCACTCTCTGCTGGAGTCATTCTATGGGCTGCCTTATTTGGCAAAATGGCTCCAGGAATCAAGTCCATTTGATGACTAATCTTTCTTATTGGTGACAATCTATGAGGTACATTATCATATACAATATCCCAAAACTCGCCCAACAAATCTATAACTTCCACAGGTACATCTTCTACTCCCTCTTTATCAACTTTTGGAATTAAAGCAAAATAGATATGCTCATGCTTCATGCCTTCTAGAAACTTCCTTCCATCAACTAAGTATATTCTGGCATTATTACATACCTTTTCCTTTGTTTCCTTTAATGGCTTCAGCTTGTGTTGGACTCCATCCTTTCTCGAAGAATAGGTTAGCATACCCATCATGTACTGCACGACGATCAAATTGCCATGGTCCCCCTAACAATAGATGATAAGCATCCATATGCATAATATCACATAATACCTCATCATGATAGTTTCTAATTTTGAACTTTACTAGACATTGTTCATTGACCAAAACCTTGTGATCCTTCTGCAACCAAGCAATCCGATAGGGATTTAGATGCTTTCTTCTCTCCAACTTCAATTTTTTAACCTTTCCTCTGAAACAAGGTTATCAGTACTATCACCATCAACAATGACATTGCATACCTTACCATTACACTTACACCTTGGGCAAAACAAATTCTTCCTTTGCTCAGGTTCCTTCTCATCATTTAGCAAGGCTCTTCTGGTGACAAAGACCTCTCCTCTTTCAACATCTTCAGAATGCGAAGACTTAGCATCCTCATCTACAAGTGCAATTTGTGCATTACCCTCTGGTCTCATATTTGTGCTTCCTTGATGTTGGGGACACTCATAAGCTCTATGCCCTTCTCCACAATGGAAACACATCACACGAAAACCTCCTCTTCCCGTTCCTTGCCATCTTCCTCTCGCTCTCGATCTCTGTTATTTTGATCGCAAGGGTTATAGTATTGTTTCCCCTCTGATTTTGACTGCTACTAGAGTCACCATTCTTCTTCTAATCTTCATTTCGGCCTCCATAAGATCATTCATTAGTCTTTTCACCACGACCTCTCCCATTTTGCATGTTCTCAAACTTCTTGTTTAGTTTTTCCTCTACCTTCAAAGCAAATTGATATGCATCTTCAATGGTAGACATTTTTACTGTTATCAACTCTTCTTGAATACTAGGCTTCAATCCATGTATGTAACGGGCAACCTTCTCCTTGTTAGCTTCAGAATGTCTCATTCTAATAAGGACTCTATATAACTCTTTTGTATATTCTTGAATAGATTTTCCCGCTTGCTTCAACCCTTGCATTTTCTTCAACAAATCAAGCTCATAGTCAAGAGGAATAAATTGTCTCTTCAATTTGTCCACCATCCGATCCCATCTTGAAAAAGATCACTACCACTTCTTACAATATGAGATCACTACATTCTCTCCAAAATAACTCAACAATAACACAAGAACAACTTAAGAAATGCAAGGGAAAATGTTGAATCTTTGTAATTCTATAGGAAATAAATATTCCACCACTTCTACAAATATTAGTCAAGTTGGCTTTCAAATACTCAAACTAGAGCTTACAAGCTTACAACTTCTTAAGGATATAATACTTTCTTCTTGAGGATCTTACAAAAATTGCAACAACCTTTACAATTGATTTCCATGAGTATATATAGTAATTCCCACCCAAGAGATTACAAACACAAGCAATGTGGGATAAAAAGTAGGTGCAACTACCTTGCTACAAATATTAAATGCATGTTGTAATTTAATAATTGCCAAGCATTTGATTAAATAGGAACATTCCACAGACTTCTAAAATGCCACCTATGCACCTTGGTAACTTTATGAATTTTATTGTATTTTCGTCACTCTCTCTCTCTCTTTGTTTTTGTTGATGCAAGATTGCTCTTACACCCTAGATGCTCCTGCATCATGTTTGGTCTAACTAGGGGAAGCATAGGACCAGTGTGGGGGATGAGGGGATTGGTTTGAAAGGTGGGACATCGGGAGTTGCCAAGAGAAACTAAGGTTCCAAATGCCATCTTGGTTGAGTTTGGAAGCATGATTAGAGATTTCAACGGCTTCTAAGAGGTCCCTCCTGAAGAAATTGTTTTATTGGCTAGGACTTGGGTGTCTTCTAAAGGGACGTGGTGTTTGGTTTTGGCGGAATGTTCGGCAAGTGCTGATTTCAAGACTCTCTTATGAGTTATGTCAGCTTGATGCTCTTTGATTCTATTGTAAATCGAGCGACCTGTCTCACCAATGTAGGGGATGCCACAAGAGCAAGCCACTTATGTATGTTTATGTATATGTATATGTTCATGCATGTTTTTTGTTTGCTTGTATGTATGTATGTATATGCATTTGTTTGTGTTTTTGGTTGATGTTTTTTTATGCGCTTATATTTATTGGTAGTGTTGTTAGTTTTACATTACAAATCAGGCACACTGAATCTTCTCTTTCAATGACTATGCTTTTAAAAGTGTAATGTTCTTTCTTCGATTTTTTATTTTGGTATATTTAATCTGATAATCAAGCAGGGCTTCAAGCCAGGATTATATAACAATAAAATTGGTATGGTGGTGACTACCAAAAAGTTTTACAACTCTCTCTACATTTTTTGATGGATTAAATTTGGGATTGCGGTGCAATGTGTAAAGCTCAAATGCTATTGCTATTTCCTTGAATGTCAGGGACATTTGCTTGTTTTGGAAAGACATCAACCATTTCATTTAAGCCATGGTTTGATGGAGATTGGCTACAGTGATCATCAGATTGCTTCAAGCTTGCAAGACGATTCTTCTACGGATAGCAGTTTTTCTTCTCTTGATACATTGTCAGTTTCTATGACAGCTACCACAGATTCCCATGGAAACCTTGTTCTAGGTAAGGTCTAATTGCTTTAATCGTTTTTAGCTTTTTCCTGAACAACGTAGTCTTTAAACCTTCCTGTTGTAAATTTTTGGAAAGTTTACATTTATGCGAGTACCAATATAATATTAACTGAAATATTGAGTCTTTACTTGAATTGAAATGAGCTTGTATTAGTCTTTGAGACTTTTTCAATTCTTTTTGCTAAATACTTGATTAGGTGGAGAACCATTATGAACTCTTCTTAATATGATTAGAAGCCATGTACTTTAGAGGATAGTAGCAATTATCTATGTTGCAGGAAATGCCAGGAACATTATGTGCTTTTTCAGGCTGGTTCAAAGAACAGTTAATATTTTCCTGGATGGAGATACTAACCAACATCTTCAAAATTACAAAAGACACAAAATAATAAAGAAATCATAACAGAACTCTATCTTTTCTTTCGTTCTTACAGCCTACCTCATTACTAATACCCCAGCTACCTCAAGGCATGATACTGCTGCTGTAACTAGGCTCTTGGTACTGCTATAAGGACCTCGCAAGTGCCTGTTCATTGCATTATTCATTTGAGGAAGGAGGATGCAAAATTATATATATATATATATATATATATATATATATATATCAAGGTTGCACAGAAACGGGGTACTTGGAGACTGCTACTGGTACGTACTGGTGTGGCTATTTAAAAAAAAAAGGAAACGGGGGTACTTTGAGAGGCTGCTATTTTTTTCAATATAAATTTAATAATTTTATAGAAATCAGAAAATATAGTGGACTGTAAGTATAATTTAATGATACTTGGAGACTGTAACACCAAAATCCCCTACCAACACTGAAATCTCAACTCATTTCCGCTGTTACAGTTGCTCTTAAATTCTTAAACCTCAAAATGGCATCCTAAACCATTAGATCTTTCCCGACTAAACCAGCAAAGTCTTCGCAGAAGTCTTTGGCACAGGAGACGCATCACAGAGGGTCGAGGACGCGTCTCCGTGCATCTATATATATATATATATATATATATATATATATATTGAGAGGAACCTCCTACTGCAATATGATGAACATGCACGAAATAACAGAAATATAGAGCAACAGTAGAACAATCTATTGATCGCGGGCCACCTCGAGGGGGTAACTTCCTTTGAACAAGCTCAATACAATAAATTCGTCGGTACCCTTCAAATGCCTCAACACACACTTATATACTAAGTACAATCCAGAAAAGTATTACTATCTATGCATGTGGGATAATAAAATATACTCACGGGACGACTTACAAAGCATATGCGTCCAACAACACTACACTAACAAAATAAACAAAAGGAACACACAGGTTCCTAACATCCCCTCTCTCTTAGAAAAAAGCTGTCCTCAAAGCTTAAGGTGTGGAAATTGTTGCTGAATCTGAAGAAGGGGTTCCCATGTAGCATCCTCTGGTTGCATTCCATGCCACTGAATCGAGACCTTAGAGATGGAGCGAGAGCGAAGCTGACGAGTGCACTAGTCAAGGATTGCCTCAGGCTCCAAGATAATGGATCCTTCCTTATCCATTTCAGGGAGAGAGTTTGTGCTCTGGCGTTGGTACCAAGAACTTGCTTGAGACAAGAAACATGAAATACCGGATGAATGCGGGAAGGAGGAAGTTCCAGTTTATAAGCAACTAAACCAATCTTCTGTAGAACCTTATATGGCCCATAAAATTTTAGGGCCAGCTTATGACGCCCTTTAAGCTTCAGGGAGGATTGCTTGTATGGCTGTAGACGAAGAAAAACCTTATCACCAACTTGAAACGAGCGCTCAGAACGGTGTTGATCTACTTGTTGTTTCATTCGATTTCGGGCCATGTGAAGATTATCCTGTAAGGTGCAAAGAATCTGATCCCTGGTGCGGAGAACTATGTCAACTGCCTGGACTGGTGAGTTGCTGGGAGTGTAGGGAAGGAGCACTGGAGGTGCCTGACCATAGACTGCTTCATATGGAGTCATTTTAGATGCAGTGTGGTAAGAGGTATTGTACCACCATTCAGCTAGAGGAAGC
>MU228384.1:1671019-1733821 GCA_018584345.1 Thuja plicata | reverse complement strand
ATCTAGAAAAGTATTACTACCTATGCATGTGGGATAATAAAATATACTCACGGGACGACTTACAAAGCATATGCGTCCAACAACACTACACTAACAAAATAAACAGAAGGAACACAGGTTCCTAACATATATATACACAATGTTTTTTTGTCATTGTTTACATATTTTATATTTTCTATATTGGCATTTTCTTGCTGTTACATATCAAGAGTTCCTGGAAATTGACCTTTTCCATACCATGGTAAGTTAGATGTTGACTGAAACTCAATTCACTGACAATCCATTTGGAATGTTGAAAATAGCTCTATATTTTCAGCATGGAGATAGCAATATTATACTCACAAACTATAGATAATCTAATCAGCAAAGGGGCTTTGCATAAGATGCCTAAATTACTTGGTAACATTATGGCAACATGGCAACTAACATTCAATATGTTTTTCAATGGGAGAAATAAAAGTTGAAAAATTGAAGTTGGTAAAGTTTATTGAGTGAATGGATTATGTCGTGGGTGAATGTTGAGACTCAAAATTGTTTTATTTAATCAATGGTTTAAACTTTATATTTCAGCATGGAAGCTTTTGGATTCGGGGCATATAATACCTTTGTGAGTAACATAGTGTAAGGAATATCATGGTGCACAGCTAGACCATATGATCGTTAGTCTATGGTTTTCATGGGTCTACACCTTAACTTTCCATTTCACACTGTTAATTTTATGATAACTGCTTCTTGATGCTTTCTTTTTGTTTCTTTCAACAAAGTGTAGATGTCTGTGAATTGATAAATGTTTGGTATATATATAGCTTTTTTCTTGATCTGAGCTCATAATGAAACATTATCTGTGCGTAAAATGATAAGAAATAAGTTTTCATAGTTTATGCAGTAAATAATGCATATCTGTGGATTAAAATTGTGTTACTAGGTTTACTATGGGCTCAGGCTGTACCTGGAGCAGGTGCCTATCAGGGGATCCGAGGGCCCAGCCCAGATATATCTCATATAACTGGGGCAGACCCACATGCTGAGAACATGCCTGTGGGGAACCCTGACAGTACTTGTGGTAAATTAAACATATTTGATAAAAGGAGAAAAACAAAACAATTGAAAAGCGACACCTAAAAATGCTCATAATTCAAGGACTTCTGTCTTATTGTCTTATGCTTGATGAAATTTGGTCTCTGGAGGATGATCTGTCCTCCATGAAATGTGAAATCCTTGACCTGAAAGAAACTACAGAAGCCCAAGAGAAGGTTATACTTGAAACAGGGAATTCTGTGCACTCCAAGGATGTAAAAACTGAAATATTTGAGATCAGATTGAGGGGAATTGACATGAAAAAGAAAATGAAAGGAACATGTAACCCTGTAAGGTGAAATGCTGCTGCTGAAGATCTAGGCTTGTCAATCTTTCCCTAGGCATGTTCAAAAACTCAAACATATTGTTAACAAGGGACCTAACCATATGAATAAGGAAGAACTTAGAATTAAAATTATTAACTTAGTGGCCCTTGAAAATTTGAAATTAAACTTATATTGTTATATTTAATGGTCATCATAGTCATTTAGATAAGATTAGTTAGTTTTAGTAACTTTCTTGTTTTGTTTCAGTTCACGATTTTTTCTGTTTTAGAAACATCATCTTGTAATCTCTTTATAAGGAGTCTTCATCTCCTTTGTTAATTTATTCAATTACCATTTCATGGTATCAGAGCCGTAATTTTTTTGCAAGTTTTTCTCAACAAAATTTGTGGGTAACTAAAATATTAATTTTTCAGATTTTTTTTGAACCGATTCTTTTATGAAAAATTCGTGGGTTCAACTCGTTTTTTTTTCAAGTGAGCAATTGACGTTTTTTGCAGTTACAAATTGTGTGTTCAAGGGTTTTTTAGCAGTATTTGCACCACCATTTTTTTAAAGAAAAATTGCATTTTGTGTGGCAATTGCGATGCCTAGGGTTTGGTTGCAATGCATCGCATCGTTTACTTTGTGCATTGAAAATTAAAGCTATCATATGTTTGCCCTCCTATTGTGTAAGGAAATGAAATTGATGTTGTGGGACCAATGATGCAAGCTCCTTTGAGCCATAGGTTTATATTTTTAGTTTTGTTATTTGTTTCGATGCCGTGGATTTCATAATGCATGATATTTGCACATTTAATAAATATACATATCTAATAATGTTGTTTCCTTAAGCAAAAAAATGCATTTTTCATTTTTAGACTCGTGTGATCGATGTATACTTGTATATGTTCAGCATATTATCTATTAGGCTACTTTTTGTGTCTTTAAAACTTATTTATTAAAGTGTGCGTGAAGCAATTTTTAATTCCTTAAAAATATTTATATTTCATTGTTTTTTCAATTGTTGAGACTTTTTTGCCAAGTATAGTTGTCAACTCCGAGTCTGACTCAAAAATCAGCTCATCGAGTCCTAGATAAGTCCAAGTCTTGTAACATTATTAAAAAATGATATAAAAATTGAATATTAAATACTAATAGTTAAACATTGAACATTAAAAGTAAAAGAGGAATTCTGATTTTTTTTGCTTTTGTTTTTCTTTAGATTAAATGAGGTGCAAAAGAAGAGGATTACACAACGTGAAATGAAAATGAGAAAATCAGCTGTCTATTATTAAGATAATCATTATCTAAATAATTGTTTTAAAAAATTAAATTGAGTCCTTAAACAATGTTTAAATACATAGTAAAAGCAGCAGTTATGAACCCTAGATGAAGCATTTAATGATTTTAAAACTCTGAAATTTGATTAATAAAATAAAATAGCGATTTGATTTCATTGTTTGACATTTTTTCTGTTTATTAATAATTAATCTTTGAAATATTTTGCGATAGTGACAAGACTCAAACATGTGAAGTCAAACATCTTGTTATGTGTGACAAGCGGAATGAGAGAATGAGAGCCCAAATCCCAATGTATAAATTTGAAGGGAGAAATTCAGGCAAACTCAAGTATTCGAATATAACATTCCCACGAAAAAGGCCCCCATATAACTTTTGGAAACAACTTATACCTCCCACAGCCTAGGCATACCAGTTGGAGACACTTCTTTAAAATATTAATTCACTTAATTTAAAAGCTTAAATATTGAAAAGTCACTTTTAAACACTTAGTGAAAACATTAAAATAATTTCCATCACCTTATAAAAACTTGCTAAGGCACTGAAAATAGAGAATCGAACATGTCGGAACCAACTGAAGCGGAAAAATAATAATTGATGCCGATATGAGCACGTACTATAAATTGGCAATGTTCTCCAAGAACCAAAGAAAACTAACCTACAAAAACCCAGAAAGATCGGCCATGCAAGCACTTACTATAAATAGCAGTGTTCTCCGAGGACCAAAGTGAACAAACCCAGAAGAATCCAAAAAGATCAATGCCATGTAAGAACTTACTATAAATAGAAACTACTGTCGAAACTCACTAAAACTGAGAATTGAGCTCACCAAGAACATTGTAACCCTCCCAACGTAGTTGGAAACCTACAAAAAAATCTGAAAACTGTGCAATGCTCGCAGAACAAGATGACGTAAAAATGCGGACATTAGAACATCCCAATGGGGGGCGCCTCTGAATGTCCCCTACTCTAGGGCTTAGGAATGACCTCTTTTGTTGGTGGTTGTGGTGGGGACTGATTGGGGGGTATGTTGTCCTTGTTTTCCCTTCCCAAGGATATCCCCATTTCCAAAATTTAGTGTTTTGCATGATGGGGGATGCATCCTTTTGGAACACTAGCAAACAAAAATTGGCAAATTGCTGTGTACCCAAATGTAGACTATTAACATAGGATTAAAAGTATGCTAATCAATGAACATTCAATTGCACTAGCTACTTTGCTTCTGGAATATTATAAGAAAATAAACTTTAGCACCCATATTTGAGTCTATTGGTAGACATTACTGTTTGTCTTCACCGTTCTATAGTGCATTTATATTATAAATTTTATTTTAGTTTTCATTTTTATTGTTCTCAAAGGTGCTCCCTTTTTATGACCCATTTTCTTGATGGAATAAATGCGTTCGCACATGTAATCTTTCGCTTAAACTGTCTACTTGATAAAATTATTGAGTTATTCAGATTAATACCTTCTTGACATATGTCTTCCAGGCAGCAGCCGCCAATTTGCAGGATTTGATTGCCAAATAGAAAAAGCAGTTATAATCTCAATACTGGAACGTGCTGCAAAATTTCTGCCGGCATTGAGTAAAATTTCTCCTCTTCAACTTACTCAAGATGGTCATATAAGGATTGGTTTACGACCTTACAGTAAGTTTACCAGTGCTAGGAATTTTTTATCAAGTTCAAATTCCTTTCTTTTCATGAAAAGGCATAAGAGCTCAGAATAACATTGTTGCGATGAACTGTATAGTGGCTGATGGAAAGCCAGTCATTGGACCTGTTCCTGATTTGCCAAAACTTATCCTGGCAACTGGTCATGAAGGTGCAGGGTTGTGCATGGTAATGCTTTTCTTTGGTTAATTTTGACATCTTTTTGTTTTTGCTAATTGAAAAGATACATATGTGAGAATAAAAGTTAATGAACATTTGAGTTAAAACTTGGTGATTTAAGCATTCTGATTAAGCCTTTATAGGAGGGGTGCAAATTTACATTTACTTTAAAGCAACGTAGTACTTAGACCTGCCTAGAGATGACTTTTTCATAGGTCCACAAACATCCACATGAATCAGCTAAAAGCAGCGAAACCAGGAGACGCGTCTCCACCCCCCTAAGACGCATCTCCGAGACTTTTCATGCGCCCGGAATCTTTGATTTTGGTTGGAGACTTTCCCTTTCCGTCTCCCACCAAAGTTTCCAGGCGTCTCCTACCAAAAAAAGCACATAAAAGGAATAAAAAATAATGCTGAACATTATGTTCCTTCTCCATTTGCCATTGGAAGCACTAAAGGTGCCCTAGAAGAGTGAAACATGTGCATAAGACTGCAACCATGTTTTCATTTACATTTGGTTTCAATTTTTTTTGTTGTTTACTTTAAACCTCCTACGGGCCTGCAATCATGGCATTCGATGAGACTCATAGTCTGAGGTTCAAGTTTTTATTTTTAAATTTTAAGCATTCACATGCCGTGTGAATGCTTCCACATTTTGCATACACGCCTGCCAGCGCAGTTGAATGCAACTGCACTGGTAGAAATGTATGCAAAATGTGGAGGCATTCACACGGCATTGTCATAGGATACAAAATTTATAGGAATTTTTAGTTAATGTTCAAAGTTCAGTCTTAAAGTTTTCCATTGTTCTTATTTTCAAAGTTCTATGATATGATATTTTTTTGGAAATTATTAAATTATATTAAAAAAATTGGCGTCTCCAAGTACCCCCATCTCCTATTTCTGGAAATTAGCTGTACCAGTACCGGTACCAGTCTCCATGTCTCCCCGTCTCCAGGTGACTATGGCTAAAAGGCACAATAAGTAGCATTTTTTGTAAACTCTTCTTGATTATGTTTCCCATCTACATTGCTTGGAGGGCATATAGGGGAAAATCCATGGACCATTCTTTTATTATCATGTGGCACATCTTCCCATAGTTGATGTGACTTAATTAGTGATGGCAGAGTGTTGAAAGTTTGAAACCATCTCCCTTAACAACCAAAGCAGTGGTTTGAGAAGGAGACACAAAGAGAAAGATAGGAAGCAACATAACCTTTGTGTGCAGGGAGGAACTTATTCCTTTGAAATCTCAAATCCAATAATGACAATCCATGTATTTATGGCCAAATCTTTCACACTGATAACATTTTTCCTTATAAAATAGTAATGTGCCTTGTTTCTTCTCTTGTTGAGATGTACCTTGACCTTAATGTTTTTCCTCTTCTATTTGTGTTGCATGTTATAGTTGCTTTGGTACTTTGATTTCGTAACTTTGATGTTCTTATTTACAGTCTTGGGTAGAAAGCGAGTGTATGCATGTTTGGCCAAACTGACTGGATGATTTTAGAACGAGTCAGCTTCAAATCCAAAACTTATAACATACCCAAGTTAATTTTCCCAAATTTTCTGAAAATGTAAGGAACAGCTTAAGTCAAAAAAAATCAGTACGCAGAGCAAATTTGTGAGAAAAACTGAAAGCGAATTAACTTGATCAAAAATTATGACAAAAACCTGAAATTTGGATTATAGCTCGCCTATGTGAATCCTCAACTTCTTCGGAACTTAAACAGAAAATTTGCAACAATTTGCAAGAGATGTGCAGTTAGATGCCTTTGGGCTTATCCAGGGCAATCCCATGATGAATCTGGCAGAACACTGCAGATTCCAGATGAGAAAAATGTTTATTTGAAATTTTATTGGGAGTTACAAGCTCATAAGTTATTGTTATCAATAGTGTGGGAATGATGCATGCAACCTCTGTTGCGATAGGGTATCGGCTGCATTATTGCTCATGCAAGATCATCTGCTATTGTTGTCTGCCCATATTTCGTTATTGTAGACTGAAGTAGTATTTGCATCTTTTACGGTAGACTAGTTTTGTTTATTATATGATGCTATGTGGTATTCTTAACTTTATTCATGTTTTAAGGTTGCAAATATGTATATATTTCTGACCTCTATATATTTTTTGTAGAGAAACTGAAAATGAACCCAACCCCAATTCTTTTGGGGCCTAATCCACATATTGAACCCACAAGCCCTAAATCAAACGGGCAAAAACTATTTAAATGCCTTGAAGGGAAGTCCTGCCTGCTTTGATACCATATAGAAAGTAGCAGCTATTCACACATAGGAATGAAGAAATTAATCTTCAACAAGACAAGAAAAATGTGAAAAAAGGGACAAAAAATATGTGATAGTGCGCATAGGCCATAACTCTTTAATAAATGAATAAATTGGTTGATTAAATGATGGTTTTGGATGTGTATGTATACATATCAGTACAGACACACACACACACACACACATCTAAAGGAGACTGACCTGGATCATATGCGGAGGAGGCCAACCTAAATAAGGCTTTCAACCCAATATTCTCTAGAAGGTCCTTAGACAAGATTACCAATGTTAATACAGTGAAGAAATCAGGCCTCTGACAAGGTGACATACTAGTTTTTCTGTATAAAACAAAATCCTGGCTTAAAGTGCTGCTTGGATGAGTGTACAATCCAATAGACGAGTAAATTGCTTTCTAGACCACAATAATGTCTATTGGGATTAACTAAGATTATCTTTAGCTTTTCCATCAACGGTGTGAGGTTCTACATTTAACATATTAATTTATTGAAGAATATAATGATGTGCATTTTTACTCTAGTCTAAAGTGTCAGGGTTAATGATTTTGACTATAAACACGAATATGAGTTACACCCTCTACCTTCATATGATTCACAAACATGAGCCTTTCTAAATGTGCATGGTGCATATTTATGCAAGGATCAGTGCCAATATCTCCACTTATGCAGATATATTTTATTTGTAGGTTATCTGTAGAATATTGTTATATTTCTCTCACTAGATACTCTGCAGCAAAATGTGGGGTCTTGCACCATAGAGTGTAATGGAATCACTTTGCTAGTTCCTTTTTCTCTATTGCTGCAAAAATTGCCTTTTACACCCTGGGTTTTTTCACAATATTCAGTGAATCGAGTGCAGACACTAATTTGTCAGGTGTATTTGTATTGGAGGATATGTGATATGCTGAGTCCCAATTAGACATTTTGCATTTGGTTCCATACACCATTTTTGTGCGAGTATTTGTCCACACACTCACATGAAAGTTTTTGTTTTCACTATTTTTTTTGTCTGAAACTTTATCCCATCTTTTTCTTGGTTCATTTCAAACTCCTACACTCTTATGTATGTATGTCCTCTCTTGGTTCATTTCAAACTCCTACAGCACTTTCAGGAGCAACATAAAATGGAATCAGGTGTCTGCATCTAGTTAGAATTAGATAATGATCTGTATCTATATAGTTTTGATCAATGGTTTCCTGCGATAGTGTAACCAAATGATTGTTCAGCCTATGCCAGAGTGAATCAAGGGGCTGGAGATGTATCCAATCTGGCAGCAGCTCCTGCTGAAGCAAGAAGCAATTGTAGTTGCTTTGGCACCCACAATTTTGTACTGTTCACCATCTTGAGAACCTTTTTGTCAGCTCCTGTTCCAGAGGATCAAATCCCCACAACATAGATCAGACCTGAATAACAAAAGCATAAATAACAAATATTCCTCTCTTGTTGGTTGAGGGCCTTAAGGCACATGACTGGTGTCAGGTCATTTATGCACTCAACCTTTAGTTACCACTTACCAGTGAATTGAGGTATAAGCATAGAAGAACCATTAAATGATATGTTAATATAATTTTTATGTTACTTGGAAAAATGGAGGCATTTTAGTATTTGTCAGATTGCTGTATGCGCTTATCTGGTTGGAGATATTGCCCACCAGCTTATGTAATAATGTATGCTCGTTCCAAGATAATTAAATATAAAAGCATTGGTTGTACTTGTAACTATTGTCATAAGTAGTGTTAATTGTCTCAGATTGACTTTCTGCAAGCAGGCTATATAAATGTTTTGCTAAATGTTATTCTCCAACATGTGCAGGCACTAGGAACAGCTGAAATGGTTGTTGATATGGCTTTGGGTAATTCTACGAAAGTTGATCCAAAACCTTTTTCTCCGGTGGGCAGATGCTGCAAGTAGCACATGCTTCGTACTGGTCAAACTTCTATTATACTGAGTTATTCTTGCTTTCCAAAGCTCTTACTAATTTTTAGAGCAAAAACCATCTCTAGAGCTCATTGACTTGGTTTGGAAAGCATACAACAGGAAAGCTATGGCAATTCACATAAGTTAATCGATAGCCTAGTAGGAGGTGAATTAGAAACAATTAATGGCATTTTTCTGGAGAGATGAATAGTGCATAGTGCATAGAGGGAGTAAGGGTTTTTATATTTAAAATCTTTGCAGAAAGTAAGCATTTTCATTTTCTTTCCCTGAGGCATACCCATGAAACAGGCCATAATATCTTTTGTTCTAATACCACATCTGCATAATATCAAACTACAATCCAAATATCAACTTGAATATATTTCTGATCCCCTTGAAATTCACTATGAAGCAATATTGCTGTTTCGATATACATCTTTTCTTACTTAACTAGTTACATGTTTTGAGTTTGATTCATTATACGTGTGTCCAAATTGTTATAGATCATGTTGACAGATTATAGGCAAGCAATGAATCCCTGCGATAATCCTGGAAACATGTAGGTAGTATCATTCCCTAAAAGTTGATGGAGCCAAATGTTCCAAAAAGGAGGGAAGTGAACCCGTATTTAACATTGGTATTCACTATCGGAGTTTCAACTTCATTAGCATGTCTAAAGCTTGGCCTCTTATATGTGTATTTAGCAATACTTCCTTTATTGCTTCCCTAGATATGTAATTCTTTGTACATTCTCTTTGTTTTATTCTTTTCAAAATAAGTGGGAATACGACTTAACTAGTTGACAAGAAGTTGGAGTGACTCGTCATTCTTGAATTACTAGCATGGTTACCAAACTCACATTTCTATATAATAATATATTGATAATTGTTTCAACAAACAGTATCATGCACACTACAGTTTAAGCAGAACACTTCCTCTGACAATTGTTTTCACATACCCAATTATTTCATGTGCTGCAGGCCCAGTGCCAAGTGCTTTTTCAAGTTAAAATATCTGCTAATTGCTAACGAACCACCAAAAGTCATGAATGGAAATGCCTACCTTTTAGAGACCAAAGAGGAGTCTGCAGGCCAGATGCTACAAGGGCCCATTTCCTGCTCTGATCTTTATGCTATTTTATGTAGTTTAATTTTCTGATTATTTACCTGTTTTTCTACTCATCCACACATGCTTATCCTTTTTCCTTGTCAGAAAATCACCCACAAATATGTTAGTCTCTTATTGTTTTCTTGATTTTTTTATTGAACCAGAAGTGGAGAATGTCTTTCCATGATGTGGTATGACACACATGCTCACAAATATGTATGGCAGAATTCTGAACCGTGGTGTATTAGCACCTGTATACGGTAATTTTTCTCCAGGCAATTAGACTTGGAAATTAATTTCATTCTGATGGTTTTCCTGTATTTTGTGAGCCCAAAAATATTAGAACAGGTTGGATCATATAATGACCTGGGGACTAGGGGGTAAAGGACCAGGGCACTGTTTTTTCGAATTCGGCTATAAGAATAAATGACTAACTGTAGGATAAATAAAATATAAATATAATGACCAGAAGATGGGTTTAGGCCCTATGCTGGACAATGGTTGATTACTATGTTTTACTTTTTTCATGAAAATGTTAGAAGTCAATGGCAATATATTATTTTCAACAGATTGCTTGTGAGGCCTTGTGAAATAGGATCGACAAGGCAAGAGATCTAGGCAGCCATATAACCTCAAGGCAAATTTTTATTTATTATGGTGCATTCTGCATTGAATTTGGAATTCTCTAGAAATTGATCATTTTATTGTTCCTTAGAAATAGAGATCTAAATAGTATTATACTTGTATAATAATAAACAAGGTATAGTGAGTTTGCACATTGCAGGAAAATTCAAAATGGGTACAGTAATAGAGTTTGCAGCTTTGTACTTTCTGAATATAATAAAATGATCTGAATGCTATTGAGTGCTACAGTATGGTTTTCGAGTGTGGCATTACTCAGTTGAAATGATAAACCTCTAGATGATTACAAGTCACTTGAATCAATTAAAATGTGTGCCTATTCATTCCTTTTGATGTCATTTGTTAAGGTACAAAGATTGGGTGAAACAAAGCCAGGAAAGTACTAAATTGGGAGCTCAGTGAATGCAATTTGATACTCTTAAACAATTCACTGATATCTACTTCTTGACTACTCAAAAATACCTTAGCACAAAAAATGTTAGTGCTTTCAGTTGTATTGCAATTGGATAATCATATATTTGCATTCAGGCAACATCATACAAACATGGACACAACAATAAGAAAGCATGTGACAATGAGAGACACTTTGACTTGGAGAAGCACCGAATAGGGAGAAAAATTCCAATTCAGGGCCCAATACCTCCTCGTCTCTACTATGTAACAATCAAGAGAAACCAAATACAATGAAGTGAAGTTTGCACATGGCCTATATTGCTTTTCAATAAGTTACATGAGCCTGACAACATTTGGTTGCTATGATCCACAAACCTTGTTACAATGTTCTACAAAATATGCAACCCACTTACATGAGTGCTGACTTTTGTGCAATGTTCAAACTTTGTCTGAATAACTACAAATTCCCTAATGGGACAGACACATACACTAATGCTTAGAAGATGACATTAATAGATAAAACCCTTCATATTCATTGTTTTTCATGCACAATGATGAATTTGTCAGTTTTTTATTAATGTAAAAACAGGTTTTGATGGGACCCCGAAACCCAGTACAAAAAGGTCGCAAAAGATAAACCTTGAAAGCTCACAACATGAAATGGGTCAATACCAAGAGAAGGGTTTTTCCAACAGGCTCCCTCAACCTGAGACAATCTCTGCACAAAGAAACTCTCATGCAGCCAGAAACCAAAGAAGGGACCAGAGAAAGCTCCGCCCAAAAACCCACAAAGAATTAAGATTTCCCTCTAGTCTGCTTCTTGTGGGAACAAAGGGCCATATCAAAAGAGGGAGAAGAAGCTTTTGATTTTTTGCCTTTTACCGTAATCCAGCCCTCTTCCACCTTAGCAGCAACAACCAGCCAACCCGAAGAGTCCATCACTGGGGTCCCAACACACAAAGGGGGAGGGACCAATTTGTTAGTTACATATAGAAATAGTTTGACGATTTTGATGAGTTTGCCCACTATGGTTTGAGCCTTCAACACAACATTTTACACGTTTGTTGCCTATTATATGTGATAGACTCTGTAATGTTCCCATTTTGGAATATTTCTGATTTTTGCCTGCTTTTAGAATTCTTCCTTAATATTGATTTGTCTTTCTCTCCCTTGTTAGATCCTTATATGTGATCTGAATTGTTGATCTTGTTAATCGATTTATATTTTAAATCCCCAAATTGATCTCCCTTGGTTGTCCTCCTCAAATTGAACCTTCCCTTTATATCTTCCAATGTGAGGGAGAGTCACACCTCTTCATCATGTCCGCCCTTTTCCAATGGTCACAACCTTTCACAATTACCACCCTTCGAAAGACTCGCAATCTTGTTGGTAGTTGGTAGTTGGTGTTGTTATTGATATCAACCCTTTGCTTGTTGGCAATTGTGAGAGTGTTGTCATTGTGGTGTCAGTAGTGAAACAAGGGGACGTGTTTTCACCCCCAAACCCCTGCATTCTAGAGACAGGGACATCCTCATGAAGGGCGGACATGGACGACGCGTCCCCGCCGTCCCATTGCTGCCACCACACTATCACTACATTTTGACATCTTGTATTTGATATCATGCTACTCATTGTAATCATCTTTATGATATTTTTGATATAATAGAAATCTTCATTTCGCTAATTCAGCAAAATCATTTGACATATTGAAATTTTATTTAGTATTCAATGTTCATTGTTCAAGTATTTAGTATTTGCAATTTACTTGTTTTACTAATTTGCCAAAGTTTCATTTCAAATGTAATCCAAAACTCTTATACATCTTTTCATAACTAGCATTTAAAGTACTATATGTATAGTATATAGTATATACAACACTATCCCCTTGCTATCACTGAAATTAACCCCTTTGTCCCCTTGTCCCCAAAACATGTCCCTGATTAGCGGTGGAACACTGGATGTCAATGATATGTGTTGTGGCTATCAGAATATGGAGAGATTGTTGAATGTAGGTTGAAATGGTGTCGTGGTGTGTTGTCATAAGTTGTAGAAGGCAAAAACTTGTGCAGTTGTTTGATGATTGATAGTATCCTCTTTTGTGGATGTGCACCTAATTGGTGTCAATGTCTACATGTCGTACTTGGTGATGTGGTTTTAGTGAGTTGTGATGTCTTTTCCTCGGCATTAGTTGCAGACATCACTGAGAAGTTGTTGAGTTGTTTGTTGATCAAAGTTGTCATGCTGATGGAGTGGTTGGATGTCAACCATCTTCAATGTTAACATTAATGTGTTGGAGATCATAATTTGAGATGAGGATTAGAAGCATTGGTAAAAGATTCTTTGAGATGAGGATTAGAAGCATGATGTTGGTGTTAATGGCTATGTGGTGCTACAGGTTGTTGTAGATCTCTCATGTTGCTCTTGGATGAATAATCTATGCTACAAAGGTGTGTTGATCATTAAAGAATGTTGAAGGTTGAATTTGCAGAGAAGAGTATAGTTGGTTGCTTGGAAGAAGCTTTGCATCCCTCCACATTGATGGTATGGGCTTGTGGTTTGGAACATTGATTTTTATGAGTTGTGGATGTTGCTTTGGTGTATGTGGTGTGTTGGTTGTTTTGGGGGTCTGTAAGAAATGGATTGGAAAATGCTTTGCATTTCTACATATTTATTTTCCAGTGTTGCATCTTAGAGGGAAGGTTTAAAATGTTTGTACAGTGTCTCAACTCCAATTTCCGGTAATGAAGTGTACTTTAAGTATGTTTTTAGTGAAGTGTTTCATAACTGTGTTTCCTGGCTTTTTTATTATGAAGAAGTCCGTATCGAAATGGTCGTCGCATCTTGGGTGAACATGTGAACATGAACTCTGTTCTTGGGAATGATATTAGATGTTCAAGGAACATCCCTATGTGATTTGTATGGTTGTTTGCTTTGGTGCTACATTGTGTTTGGAGTTGGTTTTCAAGGTTACTTGTGGATGTTTGGTCGGTAGGGTCATTGTTCTTGCTTGTGCTTTTCATTTTAGGGTTTGTGCAAGTCTTTGGAGATTTTGATGAGTGGTACTTGGGTCCCTACTATGCCTTGCTGTGATCCACCTTAAATTTAGTGAATTGAGTTTTTGGGGGGCAACCAGTGATGTGCTACACACTACATCCATGTGTCACAGTAATGCCAACTCTAGAGGATGTGTGCCAATATTTTTAATGGTTGTGGCTATATTGGAAGATGTAATATGATGTTTTAGGTTCTCTTTATCTCCTAGATAGGATTGCTCTCACTGAAATTATGTTTGGTGGTCAACTTGATGGGATTACCTTGTCCCCTACTTTGGCTAACCTAAATGATTATTTGTAATGATTCAGATAGTATATTGAGAAGACCAAATAAGTGGAAAGATAGAGGAGTTGTGGAAGATGTGAATTTGAAAGAGTAAAGGTGTGGTGAGAGTATTTGTGTAGTGTTGTCAAATGGTTGCTTGAGGCTGTGAGTCAAGTGCACTACATTTAAGGGAGATTGTTGGTTGCAATATGTTGAAGGCTTATACATTGTTAATTTTTTCATGTATCTTGTGTTGAGATAGTGAGTCTCCTCTACGGATCCTTCGTTGTATCTTGCTCAAAGATAGTGAATCCTTGTAGCATTGGTGTTGATTGCTTTATCTTTGTGCTCTTCTCTTGTGCTTTATCATGATTTATCTTTCGACAAAGCTGCAAAGATGAAGAGGTGTGCATCTTTGTAGCATTGGTGTTGATTACTTTATCTTTCATTGCTACTGATTAGAATTACATGATTTGGAGTTAAAATAAAGAGACCAAGTATTGTTAAAACGAAATCAACCTCCCTCCCCACAAATCTCCAAGTGTGTTCAACAAATCATTCATCATTTTTGCTCTTTGAGAGTCACAACCTTTTGTAATTGCTAACCTTGAGAGAGTGACAACCCTTAATAATTGTTGCCCTTTGAAAGAGTCACAATCGTTAATCATTGCTAGCCTCTGAAAGAGTCATTTCCTTATTCCATTCCTTTCCTCTTTCATCCATCCTTCCTTAATTCCTATGCTCCCTTCTTTATTACTTCCTCCATATCCCCCTTTTAAATTAAGTTCTCTTGTCCCTTTCATGTCTCATGTTTGAAGGAGACAACTTTTCATCCCATGCCTTTTGACCATTCATTAAACTTAACTAAATTTTAATTATGTTATTTTTTTTAAATATTGTTTTATATTGTAATTTTGTTATTAAAGCTTATTTTAAAACATTACAGTTTGTCCTACACAAGATTGCTTGTCCTCAAGCAATGTCGTTTTTATCTTGTTAATGAGATTCTTTGCCAATATGAATGTGAATCCTTGGAGATTCATAATCTTTAAATCCTCCTTGTTATTAGCTTATGTTGTGTTACTTTTAATATCATCTCAAGTTGTCAATTTGAACAACTTAACCAAGGCATTGAAATTTTGCAAAGTTGGTAATTTTGAGACAAGTTTTCCCTCATCTTTCTGAGTGAAGGAACAAGGGCATCTTGTAATAGGATCAACATGGACAATGCAATGATTATTTCTTCAAGCAAGCTTTTCACATATTAAGATGAGGATTAGAAGCATGACACACATCTATGATCTTGAAAAGAACTCTTCGTTATTTGCATATTCTAGATCAACCAAAAACTTAAATCTCGTGAAGGTAGAAATATATTTACGATAATCATTGGGGTAGGTATACTGGAGACACATTAGGTATGAACCAAACATGGAGCATAGACATAAAAACATGAAGTGTACACAAGAATATGTGCAAACATGAATCATACACACAAATACACGTATTGTTAGATCCTCTCATTGACTAGAATGCATCCATTGAATGGTTTTTACCTTGCATGTTAGTAGGATCAATGAAGGAAGAAAGAAATATTTGGATCTGCAAAGGGAAAGTCCATCAAAAGGTTTATTAGTGGCTAGGAAGGGGGCCTAACTCCGCCTTGTTGTTTATAAGCCACTTAGAGCCAAAAAGAGGGCCTAACCCAACATTTTGCTCCCATGAGCCAGAATGGGGGCCTAACCCCACCTTGCTACTCATTAACCACTTAGAGCTAGAAAGAGATCTAATCTCACCTTTCTAATCCAAGGAGCCAGAAAGGGGTCTTAACCCCACCTTGTTGCTCATAAGCCACTTAGAGCTAGAAAGATGCCTTGAGCCCACCTTTTTGCTCCCATGAGCCGAGAAGGGGGTCTAACCCCACCTTGCTACTCATAAACCACTTAGAACTAGAAAGAGGCCTAATCCCATTTTTTTTCCTCTGATGAGTCATAAAGGGGACCTAATCCCACAGTAAATAAAGAGTACGTCTGCACCATGAAAATGATTATTACAAGAGAAAAACAAGGGGAAAAGGAAGAGCTTACAAAAATGAGGTAGAAGAATCCCAAGAGCTTCCACTCCTTCCTCTTTTAGAACTTGCACACAAACAAGAAAGGAAAAATGTTGGGGTTGTTTGGAGACATGCCTCAGTCAAGTCTGTGTTTTGGTGTTTCCACCTCTACGACAACTAGATAGATAGACAGATAGATAAAATCTTGTGATAGATAATCAATAGAAAATAAACAATGAATGATAATAAAGTAAATAACAAGAATATGATCAAGATATTATGACATGCTCAAACGAAAGGAGATGAAGTAAGACAAGTGAACTCCCCTTTGAAGTCATTGGGTTGGAGCTCAATGGGATGAAAGTGAGATGGTCATGAAAGTGGTGGAGCCTCAATATGAGAGAGCCAAGATGTTGTAAAAAGTTTTCCAAGAGCCATGAAGAGAGACCAAAATGCAAGAAGTTGAAGAAGTGAAAATACAGTATGAAGAAATTTCCAAGAGAGTTTTTGTCTCCTTTAGTTGCAACATCTCCTCAGCTGTCATTTGTTGTTGTGGCCAATGTGGGGTCTCTTTTGGTTGGGCCTATTCGTTGTAAGATTCCTTTTCCATGTTCAAAATCACTCCTTATCCTCATATATGAATATGATTTATTTAAATATGCAAATCAATTTGCTTGTATTGGCTTAGTCAACAAATTTAATCAGTTATAGCTCTCTTTAAATTCAATCGATGTTGGTGATAGGATTATTGTAATTTCCTGGTTTCCTATCATTTATATTTCAATAATAGGTGGTGATTGAAGCTATCTACAATAAAGCTTTTGGGTTTCAAAGTTGTGATCTTATTCCTAAATTTTGTTAATGACAATGTAAAAAAACTAAGCCAAAATCTCATGGTACATATGTTGGTTTCCATTACTTTCCTTGCAAATGTGAAGATTCATGCTTGAAACAACAATCAATGTTGATAGGACACACATATCTGAACAAAGATTGGATCATAATTTAGGATAAATATACTAGAAACAAGAAAACACGTGCTGGAATAAATGTTGAACAAAATTAAATCTTGGAAAGTAATTCTTGAAAGTTCAATGTTTTATAAAGCTAGATGGCAAAGAAAAAGTATTCTAATTACAACACAATTAAACAACACACAATGAAAATTAACAAACGAAAGTAGTACCAAAATATTGCTTCCTAGTGGATTGAGCTCAACTCCTCTTCTTGAGGGATATCCCAAAGTTAACACAAAATTATAAAAATTTCCATCTTATTTTCATCTAATAGGATTGCATGTGGTTGATCTACAAAAAGAAGGAATGAAATGCTTGCCCACAAGACAAAATATCAAAAAGGTGTTGCAAGGTGTACAATACCTTTTTCCCAACATTCTCCCACTTGTTGTATGCATTGCATAAGAGTCAATCAATTAATACATCATCATAGCCATACATGTAATCACATGAATCTCCACCATGCTCTCGAGCTCCATCAAGATACTTGCATTCAAACCAAGTGACCACCATCTCAAGCACAAATTTTTCTCATCCTCCAACGTGCCACCTTGGAAGAAAACAATCAAGCCAAAGTTAAGATGCACCAATCCATGAACATGAGCACCAAATCCAATGTGATAACAAAGGCTCCAAGTTGTTGTCATAAGGGAAAAAAAGGTACATAATCAGAAACGACATCCTCAACACATGTCAATGCATCCAACCATCCATTCCTCCTAGGTATAATGAGCATCAATAAACTCATGCCACCCATATTAACCCACAAACCATAATCGAGCTCCTTGCATCAAAACCTATCAATGAAATACGTACATATTCAAGAACTCCCACTACATGGGTAACACCAAATCTGAAATAAAGCTCAAAGCATATCAAGTCTTTCGATAAATGCTCATTTCAAGGTCTGATTAGTAAATCAAAACATGTATTACTAAGAACAATCACAATAATCTACACATGCAACCCAAAAAGTCTCTCAGCATCTACAACATCTCTACAACACTACCAAAAAGTCCACTAAAGTATGATAACAAGTCACAAATGATATCGTTAACCATCTCCTAAATGAATATCATCTAGGTCTACACACATACAACTAAAAATTCAATAACATCGAGTGATTCCAAGATCTCCAAACCAAGAAGATATATATACTCGCCAACGACTACTAATTAGGAATAAATTCTACATCGACAATACATAACTGTCAAAATCTATCACTAAAAAAATGCAATCAATGAATAACCAAGCTATCATGACATCATGATAAACCATATGCTACAAGTCTCAACACCAACTATCTGGGTACTATAAACATCATCCATCCTCTCATCTCAAAACAAACATACCAATGCACTAATGACCACATACAAGGCCAATTAACAAAGTCTACAACAACAATGAATCAAACCTGGTGGATATAGATAGTCCATATTTGAGTTGTCCCATTGCAATCGATATGTTGTGCATGCCTACCAATCACATAACTTGTTGATCCAAACATTGAAACATGCAAACTCATCATCACATTGTAAACTGCAAACTGAGATATTAAAGAGAATAATTTTGTAGACCAAATGGACTCAAACACCAAATTGATATCCAATCCGATTTGTTAAACATGTCCACAATCATGTACCATATTCAAAGAACCAAATAAGCATCATGGAGATAAGAAACAACCTCGTAACATCAAACCAAAACATGACCAATCACCAAAAACATGGTTATGTCGAGTCAATCCAAAATGTATACCTACATATTCATGACACCATAATCAACACTGATGTTGTACCTACACTCAACTATCACCCACATGAGACTCCAAGTCTCAAACCATGTCCTCAAATTGAAGAGAACGTGCATATCTGTCACCATCAAAGTCCAAACTCCAAAAACATTTATAAACCTATACTAGAAAGTACCAAATTTGATATCAGCTATATCATTATAAATATCTCATATAAATATGTACTCCATCAATGTTTCACCTCTCAACTCATCTAGATGCACTGACACTAACATGCCTAATCTTAGGCACCAACAAGTGGTCAAACAAGTACACAACTCTCCATGCCCATCAAATTGATAAACTAACAACACCACTAAATAATAGACTAAACACGCTATCCAATGCCTATTCAAGATTATAAATCTGACTCTGTATGCAAAAGCTATAACCAAAACTGTGTAAAGAAGAGTCTAACTTCTAGGCTCCAAAAAATGTGAAAATACAAAAATTAACGAACGAAACATGTACCATCGAGTAGTGCTCAACACCAACTTTCCAACGAGTATAAGAAGTTGAAAAATGAACTTTGTGGATAAGTTATACTAATTAGAAGAATAGCTTCCTTGTTCATATAGACAAACATTTGTGGATTACAAGAAAATTTCCAATATGTCATAATTCATTATTTTTATTTTTAAAATATAGGGTTTTGGTTGGCCTAACAGTGCTTAATAATCTTCAGGCATATAAAATTAAATGTGATTTTAAAATTTTAATATATACCATTCATTTTTAATGGTTGATTAAATAATATTACTAAAAAAATATTTTATTAGTATGGGGCAGGCTTTTAATTTTTGTGATGGGTGGTTTATTCCCCCCCCCCCAACCTCGAGAGGAAAGGGTCGATAAGCTTTGGCCCTACCGAACTGGGGACTTAGAGTCTCGACCAATAAGGGCATGGTACTTGTAGTACCATCAAGTCCATTTGGTACTATAGAGGTACTATTGGGGGGTGGTGGCTTGACACCCCCCAACATGTATATGCATATGTGCGTGTATTGAAAACCCTTTCAAATAGGCTCAATTTTCTTTCTTTTTTTAATATTTTTGCAGGTACAAATATTTTGGCTGAATTTTTTATTCATTTATTTTATGTGAACTTGAACAAGATTGACAGTGATCAGGTCGTCCAACTAGTTTTTTTTTTTTTTGCATTTTTTTAACTTTGGCCAAAATGGATCAAATTATCTATCAAAATTCATCGCTCGGCTAACCTAGATCTAATAGTGAGTTATGTTTTTTCCCGGGAGGAAATTTATGCAAACTTCCTCCCAAAAACCTCATTTAAATGCATATCCAAAAAATCCATTTGACCAAATATTTTGCAAACTCCAAATCTGCAAACAACTCATCATAACAGTACACCCAAAATTCTCGACCCGCAATAAAACAACCTGAAAATGTGTTTCACCTTGACAATGTCCCAAATCCTTCATGCATATATGTGGCTTCAGCTTTGCGCCTTGTCTACTCAAACTATGGTTATAACTCCAAATCAACCATGAAAGCTTTGATACCACTGATTAGGAAATAATGCATATACCCAGTTACATTGAATCTGCTTCCTACATAACCCATTAGAGATAATAATACATACAAGTTTTCAAAAGCACTGTTGTGCAAAGATCAAATAGGCATGCCACAATATATTCCCTGGGAAAGCCCTCATGAAAGAAAAACCTACCCTCCAAAAGTATCTGTACTCCATTGTATTATTCAACCATAAAGCAATACAAAGCACTTACAAAGTTACAATGAATACTCTTGAAGCATCAATCCCTCAAATGTATTCCCATGTGTCCAAGCACATATCCACACATCCCACACCATGCTTCACAAATGCAACCTTTAGAAAGACTCAATAATGACAGCCCAATCTGCTAACCAACATAAACCACTAACACATGTTTTTCTTTTATAGACACAAGTTCACGCAAAATATAACTAGTGATTAAGTAAAATCAAGTGTACACAATACCATTGACCCTCTCATTTAATATTAGGTACTAAGTTTATACATTATTAAATATTTTCCCTAATATTAAATAAAATACAATATCATATCCCAATATGACACCCACATTAAATAATATCCCAAAATTACAATACAACTTATCAAGTGGCCCCAAGAATAGAATCCCTATGGAATCTCTACGTGATGCATGTCCATATAGGTGTTCCTAGACACAACACATATAATAATAAAATATAACATTACAAATATTATGCAAGGTGTACAACACCTTTTCCTAACAGTCTCTTTCAACATGTTTAAATTTAACTATAGACATCTCACCCCTCTTGCAATTATATTCTCTGTAGATTTTACCTCTTAATAGCTTTTAATAGAAGGTGCATGATACAGTATCAACTTTAAGGATTTTCATGCACTTTCAAGGCAAGTTAGAAGCCAATTAAGTCTTTATGCATCACCCCCTTTCCCTTCTAGTTTTGTTTTTCATTGGAGTATGAGTAGCCATTGGTTTTAATCTATATTGAGTTGGATCAACACCTACTTTTAGGCTTAGAAAGGATCCAACCTTCTCTGGAGGTTAGATCTCAACTTAGAAAGGTCCCACACTTGAGAGATCATCTAAAATATACATAATACAAATTCAAGAATTAAAATAAATGCATCCATGTCTTAAGGATATAAATTGAATTTGTAAGATATGGATATGAAGGTAGCCACCCAAGATCAAGAAGTCGAATGGTAAGCATAATAAAAAGAGATAAATAATATGATAAGGATAAATTGCATTCTCACCAAGAATGCAATACAATGGATTGATTGACTAAACTAGAATGAATCAATTGGAATGGGATTTGAATGGATTGATTTAACTAGAATCAACTTGAATGAATATTACAAAGGAACCCCCTTGGTTATATAGCCAACACGAGTACAAAGGAGTGAATGAGACAATGACAAGTGTTGTTGTTTCATTACACAATAATCAAGAGACAACTTATCACAAGGTGGAATCGCATGTCCACCAAAGGTGGATCATCCTCCAATGTGTAATAAAGCATGCACAAAAAAGGTGGAGAGTGATAAAATGAGTGCACTAAAGGTAGACTTAACACATAAAGTGGAATGTGATAACATGATAACACCACCTAAAGTGGAAATGCTCCTAAAAGCTCTTATGTGGTCCCTAAGTAAGCTTAAGTACACTTAGTACCTAGGTGTGAATTAACCAAGATTAAATATCTTAATTACACCAACACCCCCCCACCCTTAAGTACAACTTAGGGAGAATGTACAAATACTAACAATGCAATATGGGTCCCAACAACTAGGCCATGTTAGGTAACCTTTTACAGTGCAAATGTAATCTCTCACAAATGAAATGGAGAAAACCACATGGGAGAAAACCCCCCTCCAAAAGAGAGATGAAAACACACAATGCTCTCAAGGAGAAGAGAAAAATCTCAAATGAGGAAAAATCCCCCCCACCTCCCCATAAGAGAGAAGAGGAAAGAAGCTAAAGCCCCTCCTAAATGTCAAATCTCCTACAAATATGGTCCAATATGACAAACAATACTCCTCCATAGGCATAAATAGAGCCAATGTTGCACTAAGAATGTCAAAGTGTGACAAAACTAGGTACCAGTGTCAATGAAGAATGACTGATGAATCACCCACTGCTATATGATAGAGTCTAGGCACGGAGACACCTACATGAGCATCAACTAGATACTCGCCAATGATAGATTGGTACATTCTAAATCTTGACTAGAGTCATGCACCAAGTCTCAAAAGATAGTTCCTAATCTACTAAGTACAAAATGATTACATCAAATATGTCATAAATGAAAAATTACAAAGAAATATGGCACTTTATATTAGTGAGTATACAATATAGCTCAAGCAAGTAAAAACATCACAAAGATGCAAAGACGAAAGTTGAAGATGATGCCACCAAGAATGTGTTGCAAATTATCATTGATGATGCCCTTTGATTGACGTGCCAAGAAAACATAGATAAAAATTGGCCCTGCTATTTTTCAGTTGGAGGATAGATCATTGCAACTAGTATTAGGTTGACAAAAAATATTGTTCCCGATTTGCATGTTATTTGAAAGTTGTTTTTAAAAATTGATACCATGTAAGTTTTGGCTATGAAGGTAGCCACCCAAGATCTAGAAGCCGAATGGAAAGTACAATAAAAATAGAGAAATAATAGGACAAGAATGAACTATATTCTCACCAAGAATGAAATACAAAGGATTGACTAACTCAACAAGAGTGAATCAGCTAGAATGGGATTTGAATGGATTGATTCAACTAGAATCAACTTGAATGATTATTATATAGGAGACCCCTTGGTTATATAGCCAAGCTGAGTACAAAGGAGTGAATGAGACAATGACAAGTGTTGTTGTCTCAGTACATGATAATCAAGAGACAACTTATCACAAGGTGGAATCACATGTTCAACAGAGGTGGATCATCCTTCAATGTGTAATAAAGTATGTTGAACATGTGCAACAAAGGTGGAGAGTGATAAAGTGATAAGTGCACTAAATGTGGAGTTAACACATAAAGTGGAATGTAATAACATGAAAACACCACCTAAAGTGGAAATGCTCCTAAAATCTCCTATGTGGTCCCTAAGTAAGCTTAAGTAAAGTATAATTAGTACCTAGGTGTGAATTAACAAGGTAAAATTCCTTAGTTACACCAACAAAGTTATTTAAGTCTAACGTCTTGAGTCCACTAAAATAAAAATGAAATTTAGTTCTATTTACCATGTAAACAATACTCACGTCCAATTCAGCAATACAATTATATAAACCCTCATGAATATTTTATATTTTTTAGGGTCTGTAATACATTTCTTACCTTTGTGGCTCATTGTTATAAACTATAGCATTTGTTTCATAAAATGATCTCACTTAGGGACCTAGAAAGAGTGAAAATTAGAAGTAGACACAACACTCCTCTGGCTACCGCTCACAACCGGTGGCGGCCGCTCTGGCTTCCAAGGTTGTCATGGAGCCTCCCAAGTCATCCCAGGTGTCTTTGAAGTCTATGAATGGTGTTGCATTGTCCTTTGCTAAGATTGTGTCCAAGTCTTCGGTGGTGGAGAAAGGATCTAAGGTTTTGACCCTGGTTCAGGTGTGTGGTTCCCTCTCGGTTAGGCTCTCTTCTAAGGCTGAAGGGGATTTGGAGAACTGTACATAGATTTTTAAAGCTCATGGATTGATCTGCCGCTTTAGGGGTTTCTGGCCCAGCCTTCCCCTATTGCATGATTGGATAACGCGTAAATGAGAACCATTGCTTTCATGTACGGTTCACATTTTTCCTATGGCTAAGGGGTTCTTCATTGCTGAGTTTGGCTTGGTTGAGGATAGAACTAAGATTCGGTGTGAGAATTGTTTTTGCTAGGAGGATGATAAATTTATGCTTATGGTAAAGCTCGGGCACCTGGATTTTAATCCTTCTTCTGAAACCTTCACTAAGATCCCTATTTGGGTTTGACTCCCTAATCTTCCTCTTCATCTCTGGCATGGCTCCATCCTTGAGGAAGTAGGTGAGGCTTTGGGAGATTTTCTGATGTTGGATAATGATGCCTTCAACATTTTTCATTCTACTGTAGCTTGTATTTTAGTTGATCTTGACATCTCAAAGGGTCTCCCAGCTGAAATCAAAATTGAATCAACATCAGGATCTTGGATCCAGCCGCTTGACTATGAGGGTATTCCCTTCAGATGTCAAAAATTCTTTAAGACTGGCCACATCTTCTCTCTTTGTGACTTGGAACACAAGAAAATAAATCTTCTCCCTCTTGGTGGAAGGGGGATACCACAGAACATTACACTGTGAGAAAAAGTTATTCTCAGTTTGGGAAAAAGGATGATTTTGTTCTTCCTCTAGTTGCCCCTGCGGGGTTAATGGTGGATTATGGTTTCAAAGCGGTGTCTACTGGAGATTCCTATGCTCTTCTCTCGTTGGCTTATGTTGCTAGAGGGAATGATGGTGGGTCTGTGCCTGCTAGTGCAAAACTTGTTCTTTCTCCGCTGGTAGCTAACGCTGATAGGACTAGGGGTGTTGCCTCGACTGGTATTGTTGGATGTTTGGCTCCTGGTAGTTCTGATTCGGTTTCTCCTCTTATTGATAGATCTTTGGTTGGGGGTAAAGATATCCTGGTGCTGGATATTGATCCTTCTCCATTGCTGGTAGCCGGTTTTTCAGCTATGGACTCTTTGTGTTGGTAGAATAATGCTACTAGAGTTGAAGATGGTTGGGTCACTGTGAAAGGAAAAACATTTAAGAGGTCTTCTTCTTCGTTTGACACGACCCTTTGGTCCCATAAGAAGGGAATGAGATAATTGGTTTCCTTCCTCTTGCTACTGCTCCCTAATGTTTCACCTTTTGTAACATTTTTCGTAATTTTTCTCTGTGCTCGCGGTCTGTGTGTTTCTCTTAGGCTTCTATTGTTCTATCTTATGTTGGGAACTCTTATTTTTCTATCTTTAGTTCCTTTTTGTACAGGGTTTTGGGGCCCCTTCAAAACCTATTGTTACCATTAATCAAAACGCTCCTCTAGCTACATGTCTCTCCATTTTATGAATAATAAATAGCTCACGTATTTAAATAAAATATAGTGCCCCACAAAGGCCTTAGTGAATTTTATTAATATTTTTAATATTTACACCATGTACTAAAGAAAACTTGTATGCTTGCATCATTTAGTTTTCTAAATGATAATGAGTTCCTACCAAACTTGGGATATGAAAAACACTATTAATCTCCTTCACTCATCTCTTAAAAAAATTGATCAAGGTTGTATCATAATTAATAATTCTTACTAATACATATTTTCCATCCATTATATTCTTCATAATTTGAATACCATCTATGAAGGGAGGTCATATGGAAAGAAGCTAAAGTTTATCAACTATGTAACTTTGGATGCATGTTGGGCCAAAGATGCAACAAAGGTATCTCCAACATCTTCTCATAAAAATATATCAAGCTCATTTTATTCCAGAGTGTTTTTTAGTGGCGAATATTCACCTTTTGCAAAAATCTGGGAATTACCATTGCCAAAATTGGCAAATTGTGCTTGATACACAATGGCCCAAACCGCCCAATTTTAACACGATAACGAGTCAATAGTCTTTTGAATCGCCATAAATATGTTTCCATTCGACATGGTTGACTGGTATATTCACCTTTAACCATTCAAACGTGGTTCTTGTAACGACCTCTTAATTTGCCCGATATTTTACAAAAACTCTGTCGACTAGGTCCTATTTCGCCAACGGTTATTAATTATGAATTGAATGAGTTGGTCCATTTCGCCCCCAAAAAAATTCATTGCTTGGTGGATGACCGTTATATTCATCGGGATTGTTATATTGACCAAGACCTAATTCGTCAACCGTTTGTTCATTCCTACAATGTGCATTGAACAGGTCGACACATTTTTCGCCACACTTAAATCAAGATGTTAATGTATTTTGAAAAGCCCGTGAATTCACAAAAAATGGAAATTGGAATCATGGATTGATATAAATTCAAATCAGTTAATTAAAATTTTGAAAACTTAAACTTAATTTCATATTTTTTACAGTTTTTTTGTGTCCCATTACAAAATTTTGGAGGGCCACATTTACAAATTACAATCATGCAACAATAAACAGAGGATTCAACATTTCAAAGAAAGTGTAAAGGACCAAGGTAAGCAATTATTTGTTCACACTTCATAGTATTGCTATTAATTTTAACTCTTAGAATCCTAGTGACTAGTGAGAGGTCAAGATGTCGGACAAGGGTGACTATCCTGAGTATCCTCGGGCTAGTGAAGGGATTAAGATGTCAAGGGAGGTTGAGACTCAAACTTCTCACTGTGGTGATAGCACTGAAGGGATTTCCATGTGAGACATGGGCAAGATTGATACTCCTCAAGGAAGTGAAGGGATTGTAAATGAAAGGCCAAGCCTAGAAGTTGACAAGGCTAAGACTCCTCAGGGAATTGAAGGGATTGGAAGGGTAGACAAGGGTAAGATTCCTCAGGGCAGTGAAGGGATTGGAAGGGTAGACAAGGGTGAGACTCCTAAGGGCAGTGAAGGGATTGGGAGGTCATCAAAATGCCCAAAACTTAGAGATACTACCATAAAGGCTTTCTTTGGAATTGGCAATGATTCTGCTCCATCAACTTCTGCAATTGCAAGTGCAAAATCCATTCACGGTACCACCACCACAAGTTGGGGTTGTCATTGAGTTAAATCAAAATGTATCAAATGAGGATAAGAATGGTGGCACAGCAGAAGATGTTATAATGGATACGCAGAACCAGTTGGATGAAAATGCTAGCAATGAAGATAATATTGATGTTGGTAAGAAGAAAAGAAAAGGGAAAGTAAAAATGGGGCAGGAGTGGGAAATGGCAAGAAATTTTAAGGTTGATTGGGTAGAAAAGTAATGGTTCATTGAGCTAGTCCAAAACAATGATGAACAACCAAAAAATACAGGTGTAAGATTTGTACCTGGAAAACTAAAACAGAGAGGAAGTTGCAGCTAAAGCTTGACACTATAGAAAAGCATATTGGTAACGTTAATGAAAAATAGACCATAGACAGACAAGAAATATCAGTAGTGAGATGGAAATCAAAGGAATAATGTCTTCATGTTAAGTATGCCATAGAATATGAAGAGCATAAAAAGAGAATGGCAGTAATTGCTAGTAGTGAAAATCCAATCAAGGTTGGGTTTCAACATGCAGCCAATGAAGCAAACCTAGAAAAGATCGTTCAGATGAGTGTTGTTTTTCATATTTTGTCTAGAGGGCGTCCTATGAGAGACTTCTCAGAATATGGTAATTTATTATCTTTTTTGAGATTTCCTCACTATCCTATTTCACATTGGTCAACAAACGCTGGATGGGAAATCACAAACTGTCTTTCTGAGGTGGAAAAGCAAAATTTACAGGAGAAAGGAAAATAGTCCATATTCATTTCATTATCCATAGATGAAGTTACTGTAGTAGATAACATTGCTTGGGTTTGTATGCATGTGTACACAGAAAAAGAACATGTCCGCCAAGCTCTTCTACTCTATGTTCGTAAAATAAGGGGCGATTCAACAACATAAAACTTATATTTTGAAGTCAAGAAAGATTTGAATGAAGTTGCTGGTATGGATGACTTGACAATTGGCAAGAAGTTAGTGTGTGTTGGAGCCGATGGAGCTACAGTAGTGCAAGGCCAAAGGAATAGTCTTTGTGCAAGATTACAAACTAGTATTTCACCTTACATGCTTGGCTACATTGCATAGCCCACCGAATGAATTTAGCATATAAAATTGTAAGTGATTTTCCTATAGTGTCTAAAGTTGAAGATCTAGTCCGCGAGCTATACTCTTACTTCTGCAGAAGTCCTAAACATTTTGCAGAGGGAGTAACACCAGGAAACAAGCTTCTCAAGGATGTTGAGACCAGATGGATCTCTTTGCATGGACCAGTAGAACAAGTTCTAACAGAATATCAATCCTTGATCAGACTAATATATGAGCAACGCCTCATAGTAGACAAAGCTCCTAATTTTTTACATAAGTTAAGTGATATAAAGACTCTGTTAACTTTAGCCAGTCTTCTCCCCATGTTAGATTTAATGAGAAAACTTGTTAAGAAATCCCAAGATGGAACTATGTATATCCATGAGTATATCAATTTATGTAGAATGACATGCATTGCCCTGGATGCTTTGTATTCAGATGTCACGGCACTTCAAAGCCCAATTTTGTTCAGGTGGCAGATAATTATAGATTTGAATCATGCTAAGAATTTTTTAAAATTCAATGCAAAAATGATTTATGTGTGTTTTTGAAAGGATATGAAATACCAATCCACAAATCTAAGATGGGAAAGCAAGGCAGACTACTTCCAATTAAAAAGGAAAATTTTGACAGGATTGTTAAATCTATTAATGATAAGTTGAAGTCAATTTCCTACCAACTTTCAAATGAGATTTATGAAATATTCCCTTGAGAATAAACTCTTGAAGCCATGGGTTGTGTGTTTCCTCATTTTTGGAAAAACGTCGGAGATACACAAACTGATGTACATATCTTTCATAAAAAAGTGATGAATTGATGAGAGAGTTTTCAAAACATGTAGATTGCAATGAACAACCAATTGAAGGAATTTTAGATTCAACTAATCTTAAAAAATAATGTAGATAATTTGCATCATGTATGAAATTACAGTTGAAAAACTTGGAGAATCTATTTGAACCTGGTGCAATGACCAGGATTTGGAAAAGGATACATCAGAGTGAAGTATTGCGTGATTCAATGTCAGAATATTTCAAAGTTGTTGATTTATGTCAAACAATGATATTGGGGTCGGTGGAAGATGAAAGAGTTTTCAGTGCATTGGGGTTTTTGAAATCAAAGATTAGAAACAAACTAGACAATAATTTGGAAACTTGCTTGAGGTTGTTTGTAACTCAGTACAATGTTAGAGACTTTCCTTATCATAGGGCACTGGCAATTTGGGATTTCATGCGTGAAAGATGAGGGCTTTGCACCACTTCAATACCTGGTGGTGCTACTACTAGTTTTGAGACAAATGATGGATCTCGGTCTGAGACTCAGAATGAAGGTGAAGAATTTTTTGATTTTGAATATCCGACTCAGAATGAAGAGGTACCTGTTACTACTAGTCAATTTCAGGAGTTGGATTCCATGTGGGACATAGAAGCGTCAGATTGCTCACTGAGTTAGTGAAGTGATTTAGCATTCAGTTAATAGGTATTTATATAGATACTTCATATACTATACTTCTTGAATCTTGATTCATATTACATATATAATATACAAAACTATTGTTCATGGTTTTTGTAACTTGTTACTGTATTGAAATTTGAAGTATAATATATTCCTAATTTCCAAGAAATTATCATACTCATTTAGAATGAAGACATATTTCATATTGTATTATCAGTAGTGAGACATGTTTCTTGAATTATTAGTAAACTGTAAAGTTGAAATTCTACTTCTAGGGATCTGATCAAATTTGTGTTTTATAATGTTTGTGTGTTAAATTGTATTTTATCATCATTATCTAACAGATAAAAGGAAAATCTTGAAACTGAAAATTGCAAAGGACCAATTCAATAAAAAATAATGAACTTACTTCCTCAATCTTGGACAGGAAATAGGTTTTCTTTGTATTAATAAAAAAAGTGAATACAATTGATTTGCATATCGGTTGTAGTCACTACCCAAGTATACTATCCATTACAATATAATAATATCAGTCTATATCCCAGAAAAAAATATCCCTTGTATCGGTTGTGGTATCCCATCTTATACAAAATCGATGGGATGCAAACAAGCTTCCAACCGACACATCTATTCCCTATAACTAACTAACTACAATCGATAGCTTTAAGTTTACAATAAGATAAACAAAACTAAAACATAAAAGAAAACTAATCTAGCACAACTATTTCCTTGTCGTCGTCCTTTTTTGGCAATTCCTTGGGCTTCTTCAAATACTCAATTACTCCTCCTTCCACTTGAACATGTGTGGGACATTTGAAATGTAAAATATCATAAGCAAGCGACATTAGATCGCGTCATTTCTTCCCAATGACCACACGGTCTTCAACCTAAAATCTGGAGAACTTCACTTCCAAAGAAATAATTTTGTCGAGAATATCATTAAATCTTTCAATTGTAAAATTATCTTCTCTAAATTCAATTGATCAACTACCTTTCCAGGTGATTCCTCAAATTCAATCTTCCATTCTTGAACATCCTTTACCTTGCCATTTTTATAAATAATATATGGGATTGACCAGTGATTATTTGAAACAAAAGAAGTCATCATTTGATTCACCTTATCTTCTTCATGCTCAATATAACTTATATTATTTGATACAACTTCAATCATTTGTACAATCAATTTGATTTCTGAAGGAGCATCTGGATCCCTCCTTGTAACTTCATAAACTTGACTGAGTTCAAAATGAGAAGGCCTCCATTTTCTCATTATCTCTTGCAACTTGGGCTTATTTTCTTTGAAATAGCGATCCATGTATACCAAGCTATTGTAACTTGTGTGGACTTCATCAAGATATGCCACATGACAGGACGTGTGGCTGCCCGGTGTTCATCAGAGAGGATTAAAATGAAGAAATCGCCTTCATGGTGGATAGGGGCTTCGGACCAGCATCATTCGGTTCATAAAGCGTCCGCGGATGTTGCTGCTCATGTTGCTGACTTGGCTCAGGAGGGTGATGCAGCTGTTTCGGGGGTAGTTGATACTACTTCAGTCAGGGATGTTGTTGTCTCTAGTTCTGCTGACCAGTTAGCCAGTGCTGGGGGCTCTGTTGTCCCTGCTCCTCCATGTGGGGATCAGGGGCGTGGTGGTGTTGCTGCCCCTGCTAGTGTGGTCAACGTTGATGTAATGGTGGGGGGTGGATGGATAACTGTTAAAGGAAAGAAATCAAAGTTGTCCATGCCCTCCTTTGATATGCACTTACAATCACACAAGGGCGGGCCTAAAGGTAAATCTTGATTGGCCTTTGTTTGTGGTCTGTTGGCCTTTGGTTGGGAACTTTTACTTTGTTCCCTTGGGTTGGGGAGGTGTTGTTTTCTCTTCCTCTCGTTGTTCAGGGTTCTGGGGTCCCTTCAAAACTAGCTTTTGTGGCCATGTGTTGGCCTGTTTTGTTTTTAGGTTATGTCTCTCTTAGTTGGGCTTTATTTCCGATATTTCGCTTTGTATCGGGTTTCAGGAACCCATCAAAACCTGTTTTCCTTAATCAAAAACTTGTGTGGACTTCATCACATTGTTTCAACACACATTTTACTCTGAAAGACAGTATATCCTTTAAATTTTTACATTCACAATCCTTAGAAATATCTTCTTGTTTATCAAGATCCTGTTGTGAACTTTTTAGAACCTGTAAAATAGTTTGTGGAACTATTATTGTCATGCTAGGCCTTGGGGCTTTACACTACATCAATTCCTTCTCCATCTTTGCCACCTTCAAATATAATTCATTAATTACCTTGTTCATCTCTACTTCCTTGAGTTGAGATTCTTCTAACTTTTTCTGCATATGTTTAACTTGAGCTCTATTAAACATAGCCCTGTGCATTAATTCTGAGGCTGAGGCTAATGGATTGCTACTATCAATAGTTTGAACAACAAGTATACCTTCTGAACCTTTTTCTATATCGATCAACTTGGGCTTGATATCACCCTTAAAACTGACCCATGTGGCTAGAGTCTCTATTTTTGGATCAAAACCAGATCCTTCAATCTTCTCCAAAGTATCAAACTCTGCCAAAAATGTGGGATTATCCTACTTTCTGACTTGATCCAACAAGAACAATTATTTCAGTGTAAGCGCTAGCACAATTGACATATTACTTTTCATCACTATATCCCTTGCTTCTTCAACAGTGCAAGTGGTATCATCGAGATTCATCTCATCAATCATTTGTTTGATAATGGTTTCATGTTGAGACTCTTCCACACCCATAAGCCTTAATTTCTTATTTTTCTCAAAATATTTCATAATGTATTATATCCAACAATCCTTAAATTAATGTTTGTTGCCGCCACCGCTAGGGCTCCTGAGTCTGTTGTTGCCACAGCTAGGGCTTCTCCTGCTGCGAAGCCTCCTGCGGATGCAGCTTGTGCTCCTGAGGATGGTCCCGTAGTTGCCTCATTGGTGACGGTGGTGAAAGCAAAATCTACTCATTTTTTTGCCTCTTCGGCAGTGGCGACTGTTGCAAGGAGTGAGGTGGAGGTTTCTTCCCTAGCTGAGCCTGCTCCTGGGTGGCTTAGGGTTCTATCGGCGGTGGCTGGGGATTCTTCTCCTCTGGTGCCTACTGCAGAAACTACTGGGGGCTCCTCTTTGCGAAAGTCTACTGCCTCCAAGTTGTCTTCAGCTTTTGGAGATAGATTTTCTGCTCCTTTCCCTCTCTCTAACCCTCTTGTCCTCCCTCTAGGAGGAGAGGTTGTAGAAGCCATTGATCATGCTTCCTCAGTTCTCGAGGATCATGGTCTTATTTGCAGATTTAAGGGAATCTAGCCGAGTCTTCCAGATTTGCATGCCTAGATTTTGCGTCACTGGGAACCACTCATTTCTGAAACTGTCCACATCTTTCCAATGGCAAGGGGTTTTTTCATTGCCAAGTTTGAGATGGCTGTTGATATGAAAGTGATACTATGTGATCATTTTTTTAGCTGGAATGACCAAAGCATGCTCATGATGAAGCCTTGGCATCCTGCCTTTAATGCTTCTACTGAGTCTTTTTCTAAGGTGCCTACTTGGGTGAGGCTCCCTCATCTACCTCTTCATGTCTGGGTTAACTCTCTTCTTGAGGCTGTGGGTGAGGCTCTAGGGGACTTCTTGATGGTTGATGATGAATCAGACGATATTCTTCACTCAACTTATGCTAGGATCTTGGTTGATTTGGACTCTTCCAAGGGTCTTCCGAAAAAGATAAAGTTGGTGCATCCTAAAGGGTTATGGATCCAAACTTTGGATTATGAAGGCCTCCCCTTCATATGCAGGAGATGCTTCAAAATTGGTCACTTAGCGGACCAGTGTGGTTTGGAAAAGTTTAAAAAACCTACTTCTTGGTGGAAGGGGGCCACCTCCCAACATTATTCTGTGGTGAAGGATTCTTCTACCCGAAGTTTTTCTCAGGTTGTCTCTTCTTCTCAGGAGTTAGATGTGCCCAATGTGCCTCTTGGGTCAGCTGATTCCTTGGGAGCTATCCATTCTCCTTGTATTGATACTGATGCTCGAGGCTCTGAGGGGAGTGGGGCTAAAACTCCTCTTATTGGCAACTCTTCGCTGATTTCTTCTGAAATGGTTGCTTCTGAGTCATCTTCCGATGCGGCCTCCTTGGACTCTCCTGGCCCTATCCTAGGACAGCCTCAAGTCTTGAGGGTCCTGAATCTTGTTGAGACTTCTTCGCTGGAAATGGCTAAGAATGTGGATGTGGATGATGGGTGGACCTCTGTTAAAGGAAAGAAAAATTCAAAATGTCCGCCCTCTTTTGATATGTCTCTTCATTCTCAGAAGGGGAAGAAATAATTTGTTTGGGCTTTCCTTTGCTGGCAGATGTTTTGCTACTTGCTGGAAGCTTTTGGGCTGCTGGTTTATACTGTAATTAATTTCGTGCAGCGTTTAATTTTTTGATATGGTGCTAGATTTCTTTTTCTGGTATCTTCCTTTGTATCTAGGTTGAGGGAGCCTATTTGAAAACCCTCGTGGTGGTGTTGTTTTGTCTCATTAGAGAGTGCTTCTTTGAATATCTCTTTGATCCTTATTGTACAGGGTTTCAGGGCCCCTTCAAAACCTGTATTTACCTAAATAAAAAAAAATCCTTAAATTAATGTGTTTTTGTAAAGTCATCCTTCTGAAGGAACCTAAGAGAAATAGCTTCTCTTTCATATTTTGTTTCAATGGGAACGCCATCCTCAAGAGTTTGCACTTGGTATCCATGAACTTCATCTTGGAACACAGGGGGTGGAGATGTTGGTCTTGCTTTCTTCTTCTCTCTAAACCCCCTTAGGATATGTGTCACTTCCTCTTAATGACATTCATCATCTGAATCATTGTAAGAAATGAGTGTGACAACATTTTCTTCTTGTTGCACTAGAGGTGGAGAGTCTGTATCTGAATCCTGCAAAATCAATTTTCTACTTTTCTTAGGAGGAGCAAGTGCCTTCTCAACCTCCTTAGGCTTTTCCTGTTGTTGACTCTGGCTGAACAACTCCTCAAAATTCTCAATGCATATCTCAATTCTCAACACTTCAAACTTTTCTTCATCATAAAATCTAGGTTCTCCCCTTTTTAATCTTTCTCATTTGATCTTCAAAAGAATTCCCCACTTCTTAACCTTCTGAATAATGGTTGAGGTTTCATCATAGTTTCTTATCACATCTTCATCAATATTCAATTGATGTTTGAACTTGGCAATCATGGATTGGATATGTCCCTCTGGGTCATAATCACTTCGCTTATCACTTTCTAATCTATAATGATTTTTTATATATTCTTGTAATTCAATTAACATTTTGGAACCAATGGTGAATCCAACAAATTTTACATAATGAGGCATATATGTGTCTTTCTTCCTTAGAGCTATAATCTCCTTCTCCAGCCAGAACATCTACCACATGAATTCCAAAAACCCAATCCTTTCTAATACATGTATGTGCAACTTATGAGGTTGTTGTTTGCACCCGTATATTCTGATCAATGTGTACTTTGGTTTACAAATCCAATCCCCAAAGTTATGAGGATAATTCCTTTCAGGAAAATACTCCTTGGGCCTAATCAATGCTTTGATTTTTTGTGGAACTCTTTCCTTCTAATGACCTACCAACCTGAAAATCCATAACACAAATATATCTTAGAATTTGTTAAAATCACAATATCTGCTATTCTTATCCCATGCTTGACACCATAGCTGCACTGGCAATTTGTTTATGCCCATCACTTGTAGTCAATTTAAAATATTCTCTATACTCTGAAATGTTTTGGTACAAAATTAAATGTAATAACAGAGAATAATTTTTAAATGATTTAGTTATTTTCTATTTTATCAACTGTTGATGCAATAACCTCTCTATCTCGGTAGCGAAATCAAATTCTAAATAGAAATTAGGGTTCTGAATTCTCATTGACATGTGCATGAATTCTAGAGGCATTTTTGACTTGGCATCCTCTCCACATAGTTGTGCACATGCATAGTATGTATTCTGAAAGAGACCCATAAAACTATTTATCAAATGTGGGCCTTTACTATCTACTAATATCATTCGATTGTCGAGACCTCTCTTCATGGAATACGAGACCTCTCTGTAATTGGAACTCCTCGCCATTTTCTCATATTCAATGATAGCTTGATCTTTGTCAATTTTGGTTAGGGATTTCGTGCTTAGTTCAAAACATTCTTCTATATATGCCCTAGAAATATTTACCAGACGCGAACCATCTGTTCTCCTTATCATTCTAGTCTCTGGCATGGAGCGCTCGGCTAGAAAATTTATCAACTCTACATCCGTATACACATTTGGCACTATGAGCTTTTCCAAGTCCAACCTCCAAGGATTGCACCTTGGTTCCTTTTCATCTCGGTTTGCAAAGAAAAACCAGAATAAGGACCTTCCAGAGACTGGAATGGTAGAATCTCTACATTCCCTCCATTCATCTGAAAATACATTCTTTGCACCTGTATCTATTGACCTTGGCAATAGGTTAAGCAATGTGCTCTGTGGGGGTTTCTCTTTAGGCACTTTTGCTTTCTCAAAAACTTTCTTCTTGATATCTACTTCCTTCTTCTTAGTCATTTTCTAAAAATGCAATAAGTTACAAGCTCGGAGGAGAATTTTACTTACTGGCTTGAATTGCGCAAGCTTGTGTCTTCTCAACTAGCTTCATTCGCTCCACTGGCTCAGCTCGATCTTCAATGTTTTTGACAATCTAATCTTGATATTAATTTGGCCACCCCTCATTAAAAATGTTTAACTTTTCACCATTTTGTAACTCACTAATATGTCCTTCGCAAAATAGCGAAAAATTGTTGTTTCATTGTCCTCCTTAATTTTGCCTACGAAATAGCAAAAAATTGCTATCACGCAAGCCTTACTATATAATCCTTGCGAAATAGCAAAGAATCATCATTTCGCAACCTTCACTTTCTGTCTGTGCGCCAATGAGAAAAATAGCCATTTCACAGCTGCCAATTCCATGACCCGCAAAGTAGCGAAAATGGTTCTTTTTGCTTGTTTCCTAGGTGATTTCACATTTTAATCTTTTCAATATGCTCACAAAATTAATGTTATACTATAAATATATTTTTTAATTCATCAATATATATTTTTGTAGTTTTAAAAAAAAACATAATTCGCCCAGATTTTCACATAGTTTCAGGGAGCATGAATGATTCACCAATTGAGATTATTATTTTTCTTTTTAAACAAAATTTTCACCAATAAAATTAATATTTTCCTCGGTAGTTTTACACATTTCACCAGTTTTTTACATCTTTTTTGAAGGGGGGTTTCTTAAAGATTCCTCTATTTAATTCTATTTTTTCCTCCCCCTTGTAGTATCTTTTTAAAATCCAAATCGTGTTACAATTCCAACACTAGTCTTGGATTTTTCGTGAGATCTCAATCTAGGCTTTTCATTCTTCTTTTCTTTCTTTTATCATTTATCCTTTAATTTTCCATGAATTAAAAGGGCCTCCTTAGTAGACTTAGAAGCTTTGCGCCATGTCTCATGTAAGAGTAAAGTAGCCACCACCTCATCCATTTTAATCTTTGAGGAAGTTCTCCTAATTTTCATCACTAAGGATCCTATGAGTTTGGAAAATGACATAAAATTAACAAACAATAATCCTCCTAATCAATTTCCACTCAAATAAAGTGTATGGGCCACAATAATATTAAATGTATTCAATGCCTAACCACATAATCACCAAGGATCCCATGGGTTTGAAAAATAAGATAAATCATCATACAATAATCCTCCTACCCCACCTTCACTCCAACAAAGTGTAATCGTGTCACAGTTGTATGGTAAGATTTGGTTGAAAATCCACCCAAGAATGCAAATGAATAGAGAAAAGAAAAAATAGAAATTAGAAATGAGTAATAATACATTATTTTATACTCAATAAAATGAAAGATTACAAAGAACGTGAGATTGAGATCACAAGGGGAACTCCTTGATTATATAGGCCAAGGTAAGAGTTGGGATGTAAAAATATTATGAGAAGTATTTTCATCATGTGAGGTGTGACATGTGACAGTTCATGACAACTCAGGGTCATTAATTCCCAATAACCTTATCCTTAAGTAAACTTAATATAGTGTAAAGAGGAACTTAGTGGACAGCTACCTAGCAAATAAACTAATTACATTAAATACTTTATCACACTAACAACCCAACCTTAAGTGCAACTTAGGAAAAGAAAAAATACATCGATGCAAATATGGGTCCCAGATACTAGGCCTGATGAGGTGCCTATGTACATAATAATCTCTCACAAAGTGAGAATAGGAGAACATCTAGTGGAAGTGTTAAGTTTTAGCATAGCTGCAAATGTAATAACACTCTATGTTGTATGTGTTTTTCAAATGAAACGATCTCTCTTTCATTTATATTGGGAATGAGGTTAGGAGAGACATGTCCCATGAAGGGACATGTCTATTCATTATTATTTATAAGAAAGGACATGCATCTTCCCATTAATTATAATTTAATCAATCTTATAATGTTTCATCAATCAATTATTAATTAAGAATAATATAATAATTGAATATTAAATTTCATATGATTAATAACAATATAATATATATTATATTATTATTAATCAACATATATTATATGTATTCTAATGATCATACGACTGAAGCTACAAACATTAACACTCCCTCTTAGCTAGGGAGGATGATCAAACAGAATGTGTAGTGGTCTCNNNTGTCAACACTTATGACCCTCACCATAGCTATACAAAACATCAACACTCCCTCTTAGCTAGGGAGGATAAATCAATCCAATGTCAACACTTATATGACACTTGATAACATCAATCATATGATGTAAGAAATAAAAGCATCATCCTCCTGGTGTAATCAATAGAAACATAGTCTCAAGATGTGGATTGCCTCCATCGACGATTATATCCACAAGCTCTCAGGTGGATTTCTTCCATTGGTGATTCTATCCACAAGCTCTTAGGTGGATTGCCTCCATCAGCAATTCTATCCACAAGCTCTCGTGTGGATTGCCTCCATCGACAATTCTATCCACAAGCTCACGAGCTTTAGAGTGGATTGCCTCCATCGAGGATTTTATCCATAAGCTCTCGTGTGGATTGCCTCCATCGGAAATTCTATCCACAAACTCACGAGCTTTAGAGTCGATTGCCTCCATCGACGATTCTATCCACAAGTTCCAGGTAGATTGCCTCAATCGGCGATTCTATCCACAAGCTCTCGTTTGGATTGCCTCCATCGACGATTCTATCCAGAAACTCACGAGCTTTAATGTGGATTGCCTCAATCAGTGATTCTATCCACAAGTTGTCAGGTGGATTGCCTCAATCGACGATTCTATCCACAAGCTCTCGTGTGGATTGCCTCCATCGGCGATTCTATCCACAAACTCATGAGCTTTAATGTGGATTGCCTCAATCGGCAATTATATCCACAAGTTCTATCTATTATGATCTGTTTCAACCATCACAAGATGTCTATCACAATAGAAGGTCAAGTTATTGTAAGATCGTCACCTTTCAATAACTCTTACAAATACAAGTGATAATCATTTGGAAGTCGTCACTTCCTCATAATGTACACATGGGGTAGGCCCATTAAAAATATGGAGTCACACACATGACATCCATCATGCCTCAGCATAGAGGGTGAAAACAAGGGATTTCACCTTGAACTTCTCTCACAGAGAAGAACTCATTGAGAAGATATCAATATGTTGATCATCCAAGATTGCTTAAGATGAACTCATAAATTGTGGAAATCTGATCGATTTAATTGAACTCATAAATTTCAAACTCAATAATTCATGTGCATTAATAAAACATGGAATACTTATCTTAAGTTTCAAATATTTCCTTTTGTAAGGTGAGCCCATATAGGAAACATCAACTCTCATCAAATTTTGAAGTTGTTTGTGGAGGACACGTTGCAGGAGATCATAATGTTGTTCGTGCTAGCCATGTCGACGACCTTCATGTAGAGCGACATTCTAGAGTGGATGATCACCATTTTTTCACTCTCCACTAAGGATGGTTCAAATGGAAATGTAACATTGGTTATTATTCCCCCACAATGTACAATTCCCACTTATATCATTGAACAATACTCATGTCTTCTTGTGAAATGACTTGACTGCTCCAAGAAAGGTGACACTATAATTAATTATTTCTTTCTAGAAAGAGACACACTTCCTTGAATACATTCTTATTTGTTAATACTTGACCACGATCATAAAAAATTAATATCTCTTTAATGAAATCTGCTTTTAGGAATTTCACATAGACCCATACACAATCTGTCATTACTTTTGAACCCCACACTTTATCTCCAATCGCTCCGGTGAGATTCTTCAAATTTGTTTTTCACGAACATATCAAAAATTCAGAAAGATCCAATGGTGGATTTGTGTGATATGGTCCTTGTACTGAGACTGAGACTGTATTTTCTGAGACAGTCACACATTCACCATCAACAAACTACTCTCTTACATTTGCAGTCTGGCTCTGATACCATGTTAAGTTTTATCATAGCTGCAAATGTAATAACACTTTATGTTGTATGTGTTTTTCAAATGAAACAATCTCTCTTTCATTTATATTGGGAATGAGGCTAGGAGAGACATGTCCCTTCATGGGACATGTCTATTCATTATTATTTATAAGAAAGGACATGCCTCTTCCCATTAATTATAATTTAATCAATCTTATAATGTTTCATCAATCAATTATTAATTAAGAATAATTTAATAATTCAATATTGAATATTAAATTTCATATGATTAATAATAATATAACATATATAGTATATTATTATTAATCAACATATAATATATTTATTCTAATGATCATACGACTAAAGCTACAAACATTAACAGGAACGAAATTCGTATGTCAAAATTTTTAAAAAAAAATGCACTGTAGAAAATGTGATTAGTGTAAAGAGGAACTAAGTGAACAACTACCTAGCAAATAAACTAATTACATTTTCTATCACACTAACAACCCAACCTTAAGTACAACTTAGGAAAAGAAAAAATGCATCGATGCAAATATGGGTCCCAGATACTAGGCCTGATGAGGTACCTATGTACATAATAATCTCTCATAAAGTGAGAATAGGAGAACATCTAGTGGAACGAAATTCGTATGTCAAAATTTAAAAAAAAAAAATGCACTGGAGAAAATGTGAAGGACAAAACCCCACAAGGAAAAAAATAAAAGTCACTTCCTTTAAAGAGAATGAACAAAGCAGTTTAAGTGAACCTCCCTAAAAGTACAATCTCCCATATTGATAGCGGATGCATAACATGGGACTCTAAAGATGGTCAAAGATCATCAAACATCATTCTTCCCCTTGGGAAGAAATAAAGCCAATGATGTATACATGAAATCTTCTCATTCCTTAAAGGAATATGAGGGAAGAAGAATATAAGTCTCTAGAATCTATTCAAATGTTAGGAGTCTGAATCTTAATTGAAGAAAGTGAGATTATAAAACAATGTGAAGATTGATGTAGAGCTTTGATCAAAGATGATGATGGGGCCTCCAAATGCTGCTCCAAAAGGATACTAAATGATGACAATTATTGATTTAAAGAATCAGCTACCACTGCAAAAGAGATCATCATGAATGAAAACTAATTTGAAACTATAAAGTCATGGTTATATAAAAATCTATCACTCTGGTAGCATATGAATGTGGAGAGGCAAGAGGATCTAAATGTACACATTTACAAATAGATGAAAAAGAAGGAAACATGTTGGGAACAAAAGTCCTAACTATTTATCTCCAAACTTTTGAGAAAGCAAATGAAACAACTGCAAATTTTGATGAACTATGGAAGAATCCTACAACGCAATAGGAATGTGATCCAAATCAAAGAGACGTGGTATTTATATTTCCAATTTATATCTAGTTGAATAGTGAACTAACAATGTAATCAACAAATTGCATTACTTTGGCCAAATTTTTATAGTACAAGATCATAATCCAAAATGGATGTGTAATTATTCACATGCCTCTATCCTAGTCTTATCAATAGAAGACAACATTTTACTCACACAAACACATCATATATACAACACACCAATATAACTCATGAAATATTGTAAGTAAAATTGTGTTTTACTAATTGAAGGACAACCAATTCATAACCAACATTGAATTACACCACATTTATCATGATATGCAAATCCTAAATTTTCTTCACCTAAAAAATACCTATCCCAATGAATGATATTACATTACTCAATTCATAATTCATAAATAAGTGATAACAAACAGTCTTGCACTCTTCCTTGTGCTAAGGGGTTCTTTGTTGCTATTTTTTACTTCTTCTGAAGAATGAGATTTGGTGCTAAACAAGTTGTGGGTTTGGGGAATCACTCTCTCTTGGCCAAACCCTAGATGACTTCCTTTAATCCTCTTACTAAACCACTTAACGTGCATCCTGTGTGGGTTTGGATCCCTAATCTTCCCCTTTACTTTTGGGAGAACTCCTATTATGAGGCAATTGACAACTCTATTAGTTGTTTGATAAAGGTGGATGAGGCTATGATAATTATGCGTCTCATTACCTTTGCACGTATTTTGGTGGGCATTGATATCTCCACACCTCTCCCTGGAGATGTGGTTCTAATGGTGGGGTACAGGCCATGGACTCAAGCAGTGGATTATGAGGGCATCATGTTTTGATGTCGTCGATGTTTCTCTACCGGTCACTTGGCTACGGATTGTTTTCTCTTGAGGCGTAAAGGCACTACCACTTGGTGGGAAGGCACTAGAGAAGAATATTACACTGTCTTGGTCTCTGATTCTTTGTCTAACGACAGGCTGATAATGAGGATGATGCTCCTGCTACAAAGCTAGGTGATCCTAGTACAAATCCGAACGGTGCTTATGATGAGGATGAAGTTCCTGCTACAAATATGAATGGTGTTGATGATGAGGATGAAGCTTTTGCTACAAATCTAGGTGATGATCCTGCTACAAATCTAAATGGTGTTGATGATGAGGATGAAGGTCCTGCTACAAATTTGAATGGTGCTGATGATGAAGATGAAGCTCCCGCTACAAATTTGAATGATGTTGATGATAAGGATGAAACTCCTCCCACAAATCTAGGTGATGATCCTGCTACAAATCTGAAAAGTGCTCATACTGCAAATCTAGGTGAAACTCTTGTTGTTTATCAGGTCGTCCACATGAATACCACTCCTATTCCTACTAGTGAAGCCCCCTCTAGCCGAGACAACCTTTCTTCTCATGTTTTTCCTAATATGCTTCAATCTTCGACAAACAATGTACAACTTCCTCAGCACTTAACCCCATGTGCAGACAATTTTCCAAATAGAGTTTCATTAGTTGCTCCCCTTTGTGGTGGGGATCTTAATGACAATATCGTCTAGACAATTGTCCGACAACGTGAGAAAAATAGATCTTTAACCTTAAATTTGCCTCCACATTTGTATTTTGTATTTGCCAGCACCTTTTCTATTAGTATATTGTTGAACACTTTTGCCACCTTTAAGTTGTGTAAGGGTCAACACCCTTGTTATGCTTCTGATTTTAATCAAAAACATTCACACACATATAAAGTGCGTATATGTGCTTAACATTTTTTATGTCTAGATTATTAAATTTCCCAACATTGGAGATGATTATACTATTGATAAAGAGTATACTTTTTAGAATAACCAGTTTTACCTATCATTCTATGCATTTAAAAAAAAGTTTACTTAGAAAAAAAGGAGATCCGAGTAGGGTTATTTACACCTATCATTCTATGCAATAAAAAGTTTAATTAGAAAAAAAAAAAAAGGAGATCCGAGTAGGATTATTTACGATACACACATCCCTTCGTAATAGGCATTTCACTAGTTGAAATACACTTACATCCTTCGGAAATGTATTGGGTTGCATACAAAACAATTTACAAACATCTAGATGCGCATAATTATGTGCAATATCCTCAACTTCATTATAGGACTAATAAAATATATACCATCTTGTTATCGACTGTATTGACCATTTTGAAGTCTGAGGAAATATGAGCAACCAACCTAATAGTCATAAACAGAATTGTATATATGTACGTATGCATGCATGCTTACAATTGATTTCTAACCATTCAGTTTGTGGTTGTACGTATTGATGAACAAAACAACTATGGATATCTGTTGCTTAATTATTAATCTAAATGATATCTTCGATTGTTATGTTACATAACTAATAATATGTCATAGCTAATCACGATACATTTTGTGATTAATGGATTATAACGACTAAATAAAAGATATTCAACATTTACAATAAAGCCTACTAAAAACTTTAACATATTGACCTTAAGTATAGCCAAAAATAGAGCAATCATATATTATGATGGCTAATAGCATTCATATTTTATGATGGCTAAGTTATAAAGCCTCAAAATATATTCAGTCATCCGTATTTTATATTGTCATACAATGACTTGAAATTCATATTAAATTTTAGAAAATAGGATATTTAGAATGTTGTAGTAGTTTGTTCTAAAGACTAATTGTCTTCACCAATTGAGAGTGGCTCACCTTAATGCTTGGGTATTCTAATAAGTTCAGGGCAAATTTATCAGTTTCACAGTTTCAACTTTATTTTTCTACTTTTACAAAGTGGTAACGACCCGCATAAATTTTTACTTTTTTGTCAAACACAACTGGTAAGTCTTTTACCTATTCTCAACATCTATCTCATTTTCCAACTACCTTGATTCTCAAAACTTTATAAAAAGAATGTTGACAAAAGAAGACTCTGCTTGCAAGTTTTCTTCTCTAAATATTGGAGTCGTCTTCATTAATAAGCATATAAATGAAATACTAAAAGCGTGTTACTTATTTGTTACTTCCAGACCTTCCACTAAGTCTCACTTTGTGAAGCTAACTTGCTCTCTCATGATGACTAATATATTTCTAAAAACAGCTTTAAAAACAGTTTAGTCAACAAATCATTACGGCTCTTCAAGTACTGAAAACCGAAAAGAGCTTTTAAAACAACTAAGAACAAAGCCATGAACTAGTAAATCGACATCATAACAGGTGCTCTAACGTCTATTGTGGTGCGCTACATTTTGTCCATTTTCTGTTTTCTGGGAAAATAAAAAACAAAATCAAGATGCCTAAAAGTAAATCCAGAGACATGTCAAAGCAATCACAAAAAACCGCATGAGACAGTAGTTATTTATTAATAAAGATGAGATGAGGGTTACAAAATATTTACAATAGAATTCAATTATAAGCAGGATAGAAACCATTAAAAGCAAGATGCAGCTGAAGGTCACTCAATAACAAAACCAGAGTTGAATGATGTCCAGCAGATGACAACCACATTTCAAAATACCCTGAATCGTGAAGATAACAGAAAAATAGATAATTGAAAGAATTTTTAATTTATACTCTAGTCAAATAACACTCCCCCAAACGAGCAGGGAGGCAGTTTGGGTCAAGAAGAACCTCTAGATATAACACCTTAAGTATCCTTTCCACACACTAAGCCTGCTTTGCTTGTTTGATAACAGCCTTCTTTTTGCATCTGTTTCTCCCATACTGATATTTAAATACTTATTATTGTCAAATTCGATATATAACTAGAAACAAATACATCGACAGGTATATGAAGAAGCAATGTCTGGACACAGTATGGAAACAAGAAGAAATGGGGAGACGGAAAGCAGAAACTTCAAAAAACTATACAAAACAGTACTGAGATACTTTACAGGCCCTCGAAAGGAGTAGTAATAATAACATAAACAAAGTCAAGTTCCAACAAAGCAAAAGCTTTTAAAAAGTCCTTCGAAACTTAACCAAAAGAAATTTCAAATAACCCAAGTGATATGCTGTTCATCTGGACCTTCCTGCAACTTCTGAAGTCTCCAGAAAAACAAAACACTTCAGATAGACTCTACAAAATAATACCAAGAAACTAGAACAATTTGGAAAGCTAAGTTCAAGACAAAAAGCTTTGGGAAGTCCTGCGGAACAGAATTTCTATGAACTGCCCAAAAATTTTCCAGATTCCAATAGATTGCAGTTTACAGAGGCCTCTAAGACCGGACACTGAAACCAGAATCAGCTCCTAGGATTCAATGGCATTATGTGATTGAACTACTGTCCTACTACTATCCAATGCTAATTCTATCTACTGGAGTTAATATAACATACACACATCTATTTGCAGCAGGACCCCAAAGAGAACCATGCCTTCCTGTGAAACGTCCATTTAAAATCCAACTAAATGAGTCTGAAGCCTCTCGTTAATCATGCCACATATAAGAATCCATCAATAATAGTGATTCAATTCATCCACACATCCAAACATTTTAGGTGCAATAATGTATTAAAGAGAAATATAATCATACTGGACCATTTCTTCATAAAAAGAGCGCTGATGACAAAATGTAAAGATCTAAAGTGCACTCTCTTGAAGACAAAAGCAATATGAGGAGGCACTTGCTGCTTCTCCAGGTCAAACATTTTTAATAGAAACAAGAAATTCACAACCCAAGCAATTGCACATAAACGTAATCACGCATTCAACCCAAGAGATTGCACATAACTGTAATCACACATTCAACCCAAGCTATTGCACATAACTGTAATCAGTTAGAAATCAAACCATAAGCATTCAGGTAAATATCAGGAATCTGGATATCACCAACTACTAATAATACTTCACATTCTGGAATGTATATAGAAATATTACAAAAGAAAAGAAAAATACTGCCCTAGTCAGAAAAGTGCCTTGGGGTCTTTCAGCAGAGCAAATTATCCATAAATATAGCAATACAAAACCCAGTGCAAAGCAATTAGGAGTAGAGATAGCCATCCTTGAATTACATCCAGTCTGTCACCCACTAAAATGAGATACTTTATGGCTCCAAGGCAGCTAAATGTATCATTCTCACTCTTTAATCAAAGATGTGCACTCTTTAATCATCATCACACACCATAACACAGACCTGATAATTCCAAAGGCTATGCTTACATTCTGGATTCAACCAAATTGTAAGTAATATAACTAGATCTTGTCTACTTTCTCTGCCTTGACAACAGGATTGGCCTTCTCAATGGCAGCCCGGCCTGCAGCCCTGTAATCGAAGGGGCAGTTGTGCTTGTCTGAGTAGCGATGTAAAGAACAGAAAGTGTTTCCACAGCGACAATTGAAGCCCGTCAATCCAACCCGTTTTCTGCAAGAATTGCAACGATTTGGCCCATTCTTTGCTTTGGCAAGCCCTTCTTCTTGATCTACTCCAACAGAAGAAGATCCAGCCAGGCCCTGAGACAACACTTCCTGGCTTGATAACTCCACTGCAGGTTGAGAAACCTCAGCTGGCTTGACAATATTAATATTGTTATTATTTTCAATGCAGAGGGATGGAGAGGCAACCTTTGCCTTGGCCTGCTTCAGTACCGTGTCTCTGTAACATTTGGAACAAAGATTCATGGTTGCCGCATGTCCAAAGAAGCCACAGTTGTTTGCACAAAGAATAGGACCTCCAGGAGGCTGACAGCCAGTCTCATCGTGATCTCTTTTCCTGCTCTCTTGAGCCATTTCTTCAAAAATTCTTTAACTAAATTGCAATATTGGAGCTGGTTTGTGCAGGAATTTGCCAAATGTAAGCATCCAAGCCTTAAATTGTTGATTCTGCTGCTGTTGAAAATCCCTTTGAATCCTTGATTTGTTCTGCGTAATTTTGCAGAGGCAAACTTCCAAAGGTGATGAATTGCAGTATACTAGAAATTTGTATTATCTTTAGTTCCCACCAGTGGCCTGCTATTGACAAAAATAAAACGCAAAAGCTTAAACTATGCAATGCTTTAAAAGAAACTCATTGTAAGATACCGACACCTTAGACTACATTAAATAAAAGGGTACAAAGTCAAATTTGTGTGGAATTTATACATGAAACTTGTTTTCCCAGACCTAAAACTAGAAAATTTAAACCTTTATTTAATAGTGAGAAGTAGAAAAATACTGGAATCTATTCAACCAAATTGCCTTCCAATGAAAATAACCTTGAAATTTAAGATCTAGTCAATAACAAAAGTAGAAAAAATCAAACAGCATAAATATATGGCAGAAAAATGTGTTACCAGGGCTACATATGCCATGCATAGAATTTAAGAGTATTTCCGGCCATACGAATAAAAATTGCACCTTATATGCAATTTAATTGATTTTCCATGAACATACCTACAACCTTAACACATTCAACAGTTTTTTTTTATTTTCCGATGTAAATAAGGTTTAATTGCATAGAATCTTTACAAGTTGTAATCAGACTTAAAGCATTGAATTCACACATTTACGTTCCCAGACCTGCAAACCCTGATTTTATGCAATTTTCAATGACAAAAAAGTAATGAGGTTACATTGCAAGGAACACATACAAAGAAATCTACAGTCCTGGACATAGAAATATAAAAATATAGGTATGATTTTCAATTCTTGACAGTAAAAATTTCAAACCACATGGAATCCATACAAGAAAATTGTGTTTTAGTATTTCAAACTGCATGGAGAAGAAACAAAGCAGTTAACTACGGCCCATCTCCTAAACAAAGCCGTTGCAATCTGCTGGGCCACGTTTTTAAACAAACTGATCTCTGTGTTGAAAACCTTAGTCTTTGGCTATTTTCCAAAAAAAGCTTCCAGAAACACACATAAATAATCAATTTTATCATCAATCATTCTTTTTTAACAGTATTTCAAACCAAAATTAAAGACCATAGGTGAACCAATCAAATGCTGGGGCAATGGTCAAACTAAATAGCTTCAACAGATAGCAACGCATATTCTAAGCCAAAATTGCGAGATTGGCTTTGAATCGAAATGGATCACAGCCAAAGAAGAGAGACCATTTGATGATAAGAACCTGTTGGAGAATTGATGAAACCCCGAGTACAGCAATCTACCAGCAAAAGCCAAAAAAACTTGCATGATTGAGAGCTGCAAAGAAAATTGCTATACTGCTTCAAAAAAAAGTAATTACATAAATGATCCAATGAAAGATATAACCTTGCTTTATCGGCAAGGAAAAAGCCCTAGAGCTAACAAGATTGTGCCAAGTGTTTTAATCCAATGAATTGAGACAAAAAGCCAAAAGCGACCTAGGAAAGTTTAAATCAAGTGTTGTAGTGTTGAGTCTTAGGTAGAGTCTACAGTAAGCAAGTTATGACTATGCTCTATCCTTGCACTTGAATGCAAGCTAGGAATACCAAAAACTAACTTGCATATGTCCTAACCTGTAATGATAATGTAATATTATTTTCTTTTTCAGTAATATTACGAAGCCACAGCCATTCGGCCTCCCGCATTTGTCGTTGTCATGTCCACATCCCATTAAAGCTTCTTGCTGTGTGTGTTCATTACATTTCTAAATTGTTCGTCTTGCGGAATGTTTTTAAATTTCTAAATGCTTGATACCGTTTAGAAATTTAATGAACACATACATCAGAAGCTTAACAGGATTTAAACACATACAGTGGCGGAGGCCATTGGCCAAATAGCTATGACTTCTTGATAATATTGAAGAAGAAAATAATATTACAATATCAATATAGACAAGAACCTATGCAAATTACTTTCTGATATCCCCAACTCACATTCAAGTGCAAGGATATAGCATTACCCATTACTTAATTAATCTATACTCTTCCTAGTACTCAACACTACAACACTTGATTAAAAACTTTAACGCCTTATATGACCTCTAAGGCCTCTGTTTATAGCATTTGGAGGCCAAGGAGTAGATAGAAATGATAATTGGATTACCACTAGGCGCGAGTGGTAGGTTTGAAATTACTTGTAGTTGTCAGTGGTAGGTAGTGATAGTGGAGCGGACTTTATTTAGTGGATATGGTGGTAGAAGTGGTAGTGGAGATAGTGGAGCAGTACTATGTACTTGGAAGATGATGTAAGTTCATTATTACACATTACACTCTTAACTTTTAAGATTAAGTTGTAAATAGGTATCAATAATAGGTTAGATAAAGTACCAAATTCACACCAACAAGGACTTGGCCATCTTTAATGAGACATTTAATGGTGATGACTATGATCAAAGGGAGGAGAACGAGGATAATAGAATATTGGGATTTGCATTTTGTACCATAGGAGCCTTGTGAGCTAATTTTGTTTCCAAGTTTGGTTTTGTATCATTGTTCCATAGAGTTTCAGAACGAACAACTAGGGGGCTAAAAACCAAAATTTGGGGATGGTGGGGGCAGGCAAGGGTAAGGGGATGTGCACATAATATATAATAATAATAAATATTTTAATATAATGAAATTATAATGTATAATAATAATATAGAATATATTTTAAATATAAGTAATACTAATAATAAATGTATTGATGTTTTAAAATGTTAAATTATTTGATTTATATTATATTGTGATATTGCTATCCGGATTCAACTGTGTTGTTTTTGAGTCAAACTCATTGACCCATGTTTCATGATTAGTGGTTCACAAGAACCCATCTCTCATGATAATGAATGGAACACTTAGCACTCATTGCATCACTACTCATGAAACATGGGTCAATGAGTTTGACTCAAAAACTACACAGTTGAATCTTGATAGCAATATCACAATTTGACTTGCTGAGGAAAATATCTCCTACTTTTCAATTGATGAGCTGGAGTAGTATTGGGATAGGCAACCTCCCGAAAAGTCTTGATGCTTTACCTCTGCGAGCATCACCTTGACGCAATGAATGCTAAGAGTTCCATTCATTCTCATGAGAGATGGGTTCTTGTGAACCACTACTCATGAAACATGGGTCAACAAGTTTGACTCAAATTACACAATTGAATCCTGATAGCAATATCACAATTTGAGTTGCTGTGGAATATATCTCTTACTTATTATAATATATTTTCATAAAATAATTATATAAAATTTAATATTTATTAATGGTTAATTATTATTATCCCCCTATTAATGGGGATGGACAAGCTAAATCTCCAAAACTTAAGAAGGATTATAATAAAGTCCCTCTTCTCATGGATTGTCAAAGATAGATGTCAACAAAACTTCTAAGAGTAAATTTGAGAGCATTACTAGTAGGATGTCTCATAAGAGAGAAGAAAAGGAATATGATTGGAGCAGCATTAAAGAGACTCAAAAGAAGAGACCAATAACAAATCTGAAGGCCAAGCCCTCATCCTTGACCTGCAAATATGTAACATATATAGATGCAACAAAGTTGAAGTTGAAGGAGATTCAATGGTAATTGTCAAAACAATCAAGAGAAAATAACCTAACAAAAAATTCAATAACACTCTTTACAATGTCTAGCTTCTCTTAGACTCGCTGAAGAATGACACTATCAAACATGTCTATAGAGAGATAAGCTAAGCCTGCAATAGACATACATGAGTGAGGAATGTATTATTAACTCCAAGGTTTGTCGAGATTTGGGAGAGCAAATGACTAAGTCAAATCAAGACAGATCAAACATTAATGTAGGATAATCATTACCAATGGTGCAAAGTAGATTTTGGAGTTGGCAATTTAACAATTTAAAAAACTGCACAATTTAGACTATGTCAAGTCAAGGAATATCTCCAATTTTAAACGACTTCATAGGACAACACAAATTATTACAACGTGTGATAAAGCAACCTTTAAATCAAAAGGGCTATTTTGTTGAAGAACTAAACCCTCCGTATCATCAAGAAGCGCCATGAATACACCTGTAATGCTATTTTGCAACCAACAACAAAACGTTTTCTTGGGAAAATTTTCTGTGATGAGGTCGAAAAAGGTTTTTAAAACAAGCAATGGATTGCTCATATGCATAATGACCATATGAATTTAAAGAGAAGATATCTCCTCAATGTTAGTTGCTATTGTGTTGGATCATGGCAAGGAAAAAGAGTTAATAAATAAGATGGTGGACACTCTAATTAAGAGCCAATTTCTTGGAGGCTTAGACAATGCTATTCTGGCTGCCATACTGCTTGGTAATGTTGTCGATGGATAGAACTCCATCTGTAAACAAAAAAGCCGTAAGCAGGCACTCAAAGGAGGAGAATGCATCATGTGGCTCGAAGTTCCTCAAACAACGCAATGGAGGTGATCATCAAAACATTTATCTCCTAGCACAACACACCCATTTCAGATAACTCTGATAATAAAGGGGAATGTAATACACAGCTTTAGTCATGTCTCAAATTGGCAATTGCTATCACCAGTCTATACTTTCTACTGTGTGTATGCTATATACGTTGATAATAGTTCCATAGAAGTTAAATATTATAAAAAGGGTTTTTGCCTGCACCCCCTACTTAGAATGGATGTGTGGACTTTTGGTTAAGGTCTATAAAATAAAGGGCACAATCCACACTATCATTATTTACCTATCAAAATAAATAAATAATAGTAATCTATTATTTGACAAATAAATAAACATATTATTTATCAAATAATTGATTAATAATTAATATCAAATTATTAATCAATGTTGATATTAAATGTTCACTATTAAGTAATATCAAAGATTATTTATATAAATATTTATTTACTAAATAATAGATTAATAATTCCTAGATCAACTATTTAAGGCAAACAGGAAATGTCCAGCCATTGCTGTGACAGATTTGGGTCAAACTCCAACATCTCTGCATCCCACTTAGATGCTATATCTCCACCAAAGCAGCAGCTCTGCAAGAATCACTCAACAGCACTGAAACAGCCATCAAACACTACAGGAAGACAGCGCTTAAGGCCCAGCCTTTAACCCACCAACATTATCATAGAATTTTTTTCTGAAGCTGCACATGAATACATGGCAAATAAACCATGCTGGAGCTCTGCCTGGAAGCAATACAGCCCTTACAATTTAACGTCAATTTCAAAATCAAATTTAAGGGTTTTTACAATTTAAGACTTTGTGTTTCAGGAACATCAAGACACCCAAGCCATCCCAAACAGGGAAGTGTCCAGGAGATGACCTCTGCCTCTGCAGGGCATCTCAGAAACGTCCCCTCTGCTGGTGGCAGGGTAGCAGCAGGATGAGATTTCCCTGGCATCATGGGGGCAACCCTATCCCAGAAACTGCATGATTTTGAGGGGAGAAGGGTGTCCCCATACAACACTGATTTGTATTTGAAATTGAAAGCTGTACTTGACTGACAATGTGAATCAGGATGAAGTCTATGCTTCGTAGTTGGAAACACTTAATAATTTTGAGTTTATGTCTTTATGCTTGTTAGCTTGAAATCTACCAAGGTATAGGGGCAATACATTTTGGGTTGTGCATGAGTATGCGTATCCTGTGGATCAAAGTGAACCGCTGGATGTACCCAAGCAATCAAATTTACAATTTGAAGTATGCTGTGCAATTCCACAGGTACCTCTGTCCCAGAATCATCTGACCATGTCTGGCGGATTTGGAACCACCCAGATACATCAGCCAGACATACCCAGGTGATTCCAGGACAGATCTGCAGTATTGTGTACAGTTGAACAGGCTACCTGTGTTTTCCGCTTCCTTTATTTCAATGATAGAAGTACCTTTCTTCTCCAGCACACCATTTTCAAAGGTTATCATGAACCACTGGTCCATCTTCATTCCCTGCTTTTCTTATCAGCATGATACATCTCTCTGATATGATGAACATGGTCCATGCAGTCTTGTGTCTATTGCAAGCAATGCCTGTTCTGCATATGTACAGATTCTCATAAGATTTTTTCCCCAGATTAGTGTAGTAACTTCCTGCAGGTGTTCACCTGTTGTTCCAATCATTTGGAGGGAGAAAACCCTGCTCTATTCATCTGCAACCCTGTTAGCAGAACATACAAATATCTGCCCTTTCATCCTCTTGACAGACTTAATATCATTGGTTTGGCTTGAATGCCTAAACAAGAAGTTGCACCTTAATATAGGACTAAATAGCTGTATCAGTAGAGAGAAACAAAATGGTGAAGGAGTTGCATTCAGAGAGTGATATGTCAGCCAAATTGGAGATGAATATACCCATATCAATTTTCCCAAGGGCAGTGGTGGAATATTCTCAAGTTAGGTTTTATTTAATCACTAATGCCTGCTTGGGCTTTAGTCAGGGAATGACTGTAATGTTCAGGGTTGATGTTGCAGTATTTGATGTAGCAGCAGAGCTTTGGGAGATTATTAAGCAACCACAGAGACAAGATGCACACAATTCTTCATGCATATTTTTTGAAAATTCACTGTGCATGATGGGAATGATGTATTGGTTTGTCTTGAAGCCTAAAGGCATTTCAACATGTAAGTTGAATAAAGATAAAGAGTATCGCTGATCAATATTGTAGTCATTCCCACAAATTCTATGTAGATATAATATTGTTACACTTTACCATATTAGGCCATTTAGGTTCTCAGACATACAGAAGTAAATGTAAATAGCAGTGGCTGTGTTTGGGTTTTATCTTGAAGATTTAATTTACATCGTAATGTTCAGGTTTGACGAATTGACATCAACTATTGAGTATTCTTTATAGTTGTTTAGCATATTCTATGCATGTTATGTAATTATCTCAACTTCATTGAAAATCACACATACATATATAAAACTAGTTGCCAGAAGACTGGTACTGGTATTGCTACAGGAGACTGGTACTAGTCCAATACATCTCTTTTTGAAAATAGAAGATGGGTACTTGGAAAAGCCATTTTTTTCATATAATTTAATAATTTATAGAAAATATCACAACATTGAACTTTCAACAGTACAAATCCTTTGGCAAGAGACACTAAATTGGTGATGACAAACATTCAGAATAAGTATTAAACACACAACAACAATCCAAATCGATAGGATAGGAGGAGCAAAGAGTTCAACTACAATCAAAAGATCCATCAAAAGCAAAGAATACTTAATAGGAATCAATTAAATTCGACAGTGTACAAGAAAACAGAATGCAAAGGTCCCAACCAACAAATTGAAATCTTTCAACACTGCAAATCCTTTGGATATTCTGTGTGATTATATATACGAGAATACGAATATAGACACACTCACAAGACTGAAGAAAAAAATGATTTATCACAACCAAATTCCGAACACCAAGGATCTAGTAGAATTCACCCACATCGTGTACACTGCAAAGTCTGCGAAAGGAATTAAGGGCCTGTTTGTTTCCTGGAATTAGACTGGAATTGGCATTATCTAATTCCAGGAAATTTTAATTCTATGTTTGTGTCCATCTAAAAAATTAGAATTGGAATTTTCAAATTCCAATTTTGCCCCCAAAATGGGAATATCATCTTCCACCTAAATAGGTGGAATTGGAATTTCACAAAAAAGTGGAATGGGAATTCCAATTTTTAGAAAACCAAATTTAATATTTTGTGGGATCCGTGACTATAAAGATGTATATTATATTGCTATAAGGATGTATATATACACATGTGCATGTATATACAAACCAAATTTAATATTTTATAGAATCCATGACTATGAAGATGTATATTATATTGCTATAAGGATGTATATATACATACATGTGTATATACACACATGTGTATATATACACATGTATATACACACGTGTGTATATACATGCACATGTGTATATATACACACACATCATGTATATATACACATGTATATATAGACACGTGTGTATACACACGTGTATATACACATGTATATATACACACACGTGTATATACACACATGTAATGTGTGTGTATATATTTGTATACACATACATGTGTGTGTGTGTATATATACACATGTGTATATGTGTATACATGGATACACACTTGTATGTGTATTTACACATGTGTATATACACACACGTGTGTATATAAACACGTGTATGTGTGTATATAAACACACGTGTGTATGTGTGTATATGTGTATGTACACACATGTATACACATATACACGTGTGTATGTGTGTATATGTGTATACATGTGTATGTACACACATGTATACACATACACGTGTGTATATACACACATGTGTGTATATACACATGTGTGCATGTGTGTATATATACACACCATATTCAAAGAAATTAAAAAATAAAGAATTAAAATTCCTTATGCATCTTCTCAGTCATCTTCCGGGTGAACCAAACGGGTCAGTCCATATTCCGGATTTCATTTTGAGGATAAGAATCTTCTTGAATTGCGGCATCTTCCAGAATTGACCATATCTAGGGTATGGTATTCCAGTACCCAAACGGGCCCTAAAAGAACAAGAAGAAGAATATACAAAATATGAATATCTTTTAAGTTTTGCATCAAACTGCAAATAGCCAAATGGCAAATACATGTGGTCTTGTAGCTCCTATTTTCCCTTCTGCAGCATATTTATTTTCCAGCTTCCCAAGGCATTTAACTTTTAAGTTCAATTTTTTTTGTTTTATTTGTGTGGGAGAAAATAAGAGTCTTCAGGAGACCGAGGCTGAAAGTATACTGTGAACAAAGATGTCTCAGGCAAGGTCTCCAGCACCAAATAACGTCTCAAAGTGTCGGAGACGTGTCTCCTGGCAACACAGATATACATACATACGCAAACATATTAAGGCCTTCAAAACCACACAAATCTTCATCACGCAAGCCATTTTCACAATTTCATCACTGTGTTTTCTGCAACATCAAGTTCTTACTATTTCTAACCAAATCTTCAATCTTCAAAAAACAATAAACTATAGATTTAGAATTACAGGCATAAACATCCAAAAAAGTCTGATTTTATTAAAATACACTTTTGATTTGAATGATGCAAGGGGACACCTAGGCGTTTTCAATGTGTACAGAAGACATGACCGAGTCCCATGAGGGTCCCTGGGATATCTCAAAAACTCCTTGCAATCGCCAAAACAGGGGGTGTCCTGAAAACATCCCTTTTTGAGGAAGATGTCCCAGAAATTGTTATTGTTTGATCAGATTTGAGAATATAATCTTTAAAATTTTGATATATATATAATAGATAAATTCTTTCTAGAATATTATCTAATCAAAGTTAACCTTATAGATAACTTCTCACTTAGAATATTATCTCAATAATATTGATCTCCAATTGAAATTGATATTGATATATATATATTATTGCTGCTGAAGATTAGCCAATATGTAAACAGAACTGATTGTCCTTTTTTTATTGAATTATTCATATATTGAAATTGATATCATATAAATATATATTCATGAGGTCTCACAGAGAGACATGCCTCTTCACGAGACTATGTCTCACGAAGAGTTATATCTCTTCGTGAGATCTTTCAATTAACCAAAATACAAACCGAATTTGTTATTCGACTTTGTTTACTTTGTTATCGGCACTCATGGTTACCGATACCATAATCGGTACAAAAGAATAATACCATCGCTGTTTGGAACAGTCACTATTAATCGCAGGTAATACTTACAATATCGCTGATGAGGATGGTCGATATAATCGACTTCAATGCATTCATCATTATTGAGAATAGTTGATACCATAATCGACTTGCATTATCAATGAGAATTTGTTGATACCATAATCGACTTCAATAGTATCACTTGTAATTTGATCAATATCAAAATATAAACAATATCAGTTTGATATTGTTATCAACTTTATTAATCATTAAAGTTGATAACAATATCAACTATGATTGTTATACATATATCATCATAAATAGTCGATACCATAATCGACTTCAGCAATATCATTTTAATATCAAGTTGATATTGGTATCAACTTTATCAAATATTAAAGTTGATAACAATATCAATTATGAATATTACTTAAGTAGCATTAGTCATCATTAATGATAACTATGACAGTTGCCAATAATGACTATCATAGTTATCAACAATGATAACTATTACAAAGATTATAATGATACTTAAAGTATTCTGAAAATGATGATATCATCACACATACTATTATACTATGATGTAATAATATAATATTGTTTGTATAACCATAAACTTATCTAATGAAGAATAGATATCAAATGCTTAAGACCAATAGGCCAATTAAGCATTTGACATCATCGGTTAGAATCATCTGACCGAAGCTACCAATATTAACAGAAATGTCCTCAGTTATGTAGTAGCAGTGGCAGAACAGCAATTGTCATTTCCCCAAGTCCCTGCATCTTGGGGACATCCCAGGTTTTTAGTATGTTTATAATTTTATAGTGAAGAGTAAAAAGCTAAAAAAGTAAAATGTAAGCACGTTTTTAAAAGTAAACAGTCCAAAATCCAAATTGTGTGGGTTTAACCTATAAATGAAGCATATAATTACAAACCTAAAACTTTGAAACTTTAGGATTTTTTAATAAGTAGGATAACAAGGTCAAATTGCATGGAATGCATACAACAAATTTGTAATACTGACCCACCAGTACCACCATAAAATTTAAGTTTGCTTTCAATATCATGTCATGAAATTTGTGTTGCCGGAAAAACAACCATGAATTTTGTGAAACTTAACTGTACTTCCAATTATACAGTGATTAGATATCGAACTGTGTAAAGCAAATCCAAGAAAATTGTGTAAGCCTACAACTGTCAAATCTATGCATATTCTCAACAATAAACAGTCAATAAATTCTATTGATACATACAAGAAATTTGTCTTGCCAGTTCTATAAACATCAAATTCATGTGCATTTAAGAAATGTCATTCTTACGGGGATCACCTTGTGGTGTAGTGGTGACTTGGTTGCACTGTTAATGGTGCAACCAAGGTTCAAATCCCTGCCTGGCCCAAATACAAGTGTTAATTCTGGTTTGGGCCCACCTTGGTGGCCGTGCAGGAAGATGTTGGTGGGGATGACATTGGTGGTTGTGCTAGAGATTGTGGGTGGCAGGAAGGAGGGTTTCCCATTATGATTAAAAGGAGGAGGAGGTGTTAATGCTTCTGTTTGTTCTCGGGGATGGGGTTCCCCATTGTGACCCCACTGGTTCAAAGCTCCAGTCAAAAGGAACTATCACCGACCAAAGAAAAAAGGAATGCCATTCTTACAACAAATTAGCATAATAAAAGATAAAAAGCTTAAATCATGTCCATTAGAAGACCTAAGTCCAAGAAATTTTAAGTTCCATAAACATAAACCTGTTTTCAATTATGCAGTGTACTCATCCGTACAAGAAACCTGTTATCAGGCCTACACCCATGAAACTTAAGCACAGCTTCAACAATAATGATACAAACCTTACGAACATTAGAACCTAGACAGGGATTTGTGGTATCTGAACTTCAACAATAATATATAAGGCATACTTTTTAAGGTTCAATTGTTTAAAATATATATTAACCTTTTGCATTACTCAACCGATAACCATTAAAATTTGGTGTTTATCAGATAATACTGAAGTTCAAATTTTTCCCATTCTTCTTCTTCTTCTGAGTAAAAACCCCGAATTGAAGGGAACCTTTACAAGAAAATTTAATGACAGACCTCATAGCTTGGAACGATTCTTAATTTTTTCAAAAATTTACGGCTTACTATTAAGGAGAGAAATCCTAACGTGGCAACTTTCTTGAGAGGACTGCAACTATGAAATATCAGTGTGCTTCGAACCGCATATTCCAAACCACATTAAATCTATGAAACAATTTAAGTTGATACCAAAATTACAACCATGAAACTGAAGCGAATTTACAATAATTACCGCTAAAAACACTGAAACGCATTGATTCCACACAAGAGATTTGCGTTACCGGAACGGATATGGTGAAAATGCGTCGCACTTTCAACAATAGGAGGCGAGGGTTCAGTTCGTATCGAATCCAATCAAAACAAAATTGCATTAACAATCTATCACAACAAAATTTCATATAATCTTCCAAAATAAACGACAATTCCGGTTGATCGCTTAGCAAAATTTGCATAAATGAACTTAGAACGGTGAATGCTAAGCGTTTTGCAATAATAAACGGTACAAAAACCCTAAATTGAAGGAAACTTTACAAGAAAATTATAATACCGGAAACAAAATCGTGAAATCGAAGCGTATTTCCAACAAAAATGTCTAAACATGGCCTTATTTGCGACGACTTAACCATAAAAAATAAATAAATAACTCCTTATGAGAAGTCCATCCACAGATCACACTTACCTTTTAACGCTTGCGCCAAACAGATCAAATCAGGCGGCGGTATGCAAATCAGCTGCTGGTAGAGAAGAACTTGTAGAGACGGGCGATCCGCCTCGAATAAATTTCCTTCGCAAGCTACTCCATCCTTTCTGAAAGAAAAGATGCGGGTAACAAGTTTATACCTTCCATTTTTGCAAAGAAATTAGACAAAACCCTCGCTGCACGAAATCAAAAAACAAAACAATAAAAATCCAGACTTTTTAGGCCCTTTGCAACCTGTGAATCCCAGATCGGAACGGAGACTGCATGCATTCAGATCACAACCCTCCCGATCCGAGGAAAGGGGGGCGGAAATAGCTGAGAGTTGCGAGGAGGATGACCCCTTCTACAAGAGATTTTCTTTAAGTCGGCAAAAGTTGAGAGAGAAACGAGGCCTTCGGGATAGAGTCGGTGGTGGAGGTGGTCGTCCATCGCATCTGCCCGCTGCCCGATTCATTGCGGGCAGTTTTTAGTATGCCCACCCATATGCGATGATGATGACTATATGCGTATGTAGATTATGATAATGTGATGTTATATTTTACGATTCTAAATTTTAAATTTGTAAGTAAAATATTTCTTTGCTTTAAAGTAAAGATACTTTGTTAAAAGCTATTTGAGAACATGAAATGATTTTTTGACTTTATTAAAGTCCACTAGTGCGCAATAGACTATGAGGAAAAAATATATACTTTTCTCGAGTTTAGTTTAAAGGTCAAACTCATGGGCTAAAGTAATTTGGATTGTGGCTTGAACCTGGATTTTTTTGGATTGTGCTTTAAGATTTTTCATGTTTTTTTTTTATCATTTATCAAGATTAATAAAGTTGTAATGCTCAAATTTGTATATTTATGTCAATTTTATTAATTTTGGTTTAATATATATTATGTAAAGTTGAATTCATTTTTTTAATTTTTTATTTGTTTGTGGATGTGTATGTGTATGTGTATATAAAATCGTATTTTATGCGTATATTTGTTATATTTATCTATTTATCATGGTGTAATTATTCTCCAAAAAACAAGAGTGGGTAGTCTCTTCTATGTTTTGGGCTGAAATATATCTTAGAGTGTGTTTCTAGAGGTAACCCTATATAAAATTGATGTTATAACTAAAGATACAATTTGACAATTTGGTCGCAATAGTATCCAAATGCGAGTTTTGATTCCAAATGTTGTTAATAGTTCAAACTAATTTGTTATTATGATTCTAATGAATACACATGAAAGTCACAGTTCTCTCAAGATGAATTCTTTCAAGGTTTGTTTTAGATATTCCTTGGGTATAATGTTGAATCATCAAATGCACAAAGCCTATTTCTACTCCTAAGTTGCTTATTGTGGGTTTTATTTGTTTAAGCATGTAAAGGATCAAATTTTCAAGATCAATGACTTGTGTGGGTTATATAGTTGTATTCGACCATAAAAATAATAACAAAGGTATAATACAAAGCAATCAATTCTACTCAATAATACCCCTCTAAATTTGTGAGTATTCATATACAACAAGAAAATGACCCTTACATATATCAATTTGTAATGACTCGAAATGATACGACACTTATTAAATTCTTAATACATTTGCATTGATAAATGTGGTGGGGGAGAGCTATAACAAGGAAGAACGGGTCACACCTATTTGCTTTGAATTCTCAAAATGCTTGCAACTAATCAAGAAGATACAAAACAACATATATCTACTTCAATCAACTATCTTTATGTAGCTTATATTATTGCTTAAATGTTTAGATGAATGAGGAGATTAAAATTTTAGAGTACTCTTTGTATTGTGGTTCTGTGGAAACAATAATGGCCAACCCTTTTAGAAATAAAACCACAATTTTTTATAGTTTTCTTTTCATCGGTTGTTTAGGGTCAAGGATTCCCAAGCAACAAGTAACTCTCAAAAATATGTGACCACGAGGAAGAGCACATGTATCCACATTGAATATAGCTAGTCCCTTTATTACTACATGGCCAAGGGCGCTATACTAGGAAAGTGTGAGTGAATGTGATCTTTTGATATGTAGTTTGTCCCTGTAATGGACAAAATCCTCTACTTGGCATACCTTAGCACCTAGGAGATAGATGAGGGTTGTAGGAGAAACCCTCCATAGGACTTGTGATCCTTTTATGGTTATTGGTGTGTTTTTTCATGGCATTGAGGTGGGTGTAATAGTGTATAACATAAGAATTTCCAAGTTTTATAGGCATTTTAGCATATTTATGAGTTTGTGAGAGATCTTGGAACCAAGTATGAAAGTGAACCAAGTATGAAAGTGAGAAGAAATTTTGTAGATCTAAAAAGAAGAATGAACGGTCTGGTTAGGGGTTGGGGGTGAAATGACAGAGGAAGTGTGAACTTGAAGGATAGATGAAAAAGGGGGAGGTTCATCTGTAATTTTGGATGTCGACAATGTCAAGCCCCATTTTTAATACCCACAATTGAAAAATGGTCTCAATTAAACTTTGTCATTATTAAAAATTCCCTTGCCTTAGTCATTTTCATAACAATCGGGATTTTAGGATTCAGCCGTCAGTCGGGAACAATTATCGGAAACCGAATGTATAGTCTCCATTGGGTCAGTCTCTTGGTCATAAAAGTCAAATCAAAGTCCTTTTTCACTTTTTAGGAAGCAAGCATCCAGCCCACTGTAAGGAAGCAAAGGTGTGCGGAAACGCTTCCTACGCTAATCTTGAGAGGACGATTATACAAATTTCAACTTAAAGAATTACAGCGATTCAAAGAAACACATTCAAGAGTATAAATTAAATAACCATAAACACATAACACTGTGATTATCGTGGGGAAAACCCTTACGGGAGAAAAACCCCACACTCTAAAACCTGCATAATGTATTATCAAATCAAAGAAGATTACAATACACTTGCAATGCA
>MU228384.1:1613240-1633529 GCA_018584345.1 Thuja plicata | reverse complement strand
AGATGGGGGACTGGGTAGGGGTGATGATGGAGGTGACGATCCTGGTCCCGGGGGTGCTGGTGGTGGGGTTAGGACTAGAGGTGGATGGAGTGGGGGTCGGACCAGTTCTCCTAGAGTTGGGTTAGGTGCCATCCTGGAGGATGAGGATGCTATAAAGGAGGAGGCACCTCAGTTAGTTCAGAGAGTGCGCAGGCGGACAACTGCAGTTTTGGCTCTCAGACATGAGGATAGAGTCATTATTGAGGATGTTGACATGGAGATTGTTGATATAGATGTGGAGGCTCTAGATGAGCAAAGTGCGGAGACAGGTTCCTCTAGGGATAGTGGTAGTACTGGGAGCAGCACCGGGGAGAGCTCAAAGAGTGTGGATGATTCTTTGGTTCTCAGGCGGAGAGGAGGTGAGGGACTGGGAGATAGGGTGGAGGAGGGGGACATGGATGTGGCTATGGGTGGTATGGACGATGATCCCTCGGAGGTGGAGCACCTCACCCAGCAAGTTCAGGACCTTCAGGCCCGTCTTGCCTTATCTGATACCCGTGCTATTGCTTTAGAGGCCCGTGTTACAGAAACTGAGTCTCGAGAGTGATAGGCTCGTTCTGAGGTTCATTCTTTCATTGATAGTGTACCAGATGTTGCACACAGAGATATTTTGGACAGGTATTACCAATCTAGGTGAGATGCTCAAAGGGAGATTGATTATTGGAGACGCCATTATGAGGGTAAAGTTCCTACAACACAGAGGGTGCCTAGCTGCACAGCTTTGCAGAGATCCAGCAAGGCCCAACGTTCTCAGAGTAGTGGTGTTAGAGCTCCTGGGTCATCTCATAGGACAGATTCTGACATGCCACCCCCTCGTCCACCTCCTGGTGAGGGTGGGGGTAGCTCTTGTTGACCATGTACCATGTGTCATTTTTGTAGTGATTCCTATTATATACTTTGAGTAGTACCATTTTTGTATCCTGACACACTGATATTTATTGATATACATGTTGATTACCTTCTTTGATCAGACTTGCGACCCTTCATAGTACTCAGATATTTTGATTTATATGAGATGCAACTATTGCTTTTGATATGATGTGTAATGGTTTACTTGCTAGATGTATGATTCTACATGATTTGGTGGTTTAGATGATGAGATGTATATGCAATGTGTTTCTATTATGCAGACTCGTATATGGATGATTTACTTTTCCTATGTTACTGAAATGCTCATGCAGGATGGTAGATATGAAATGTATGTTTATATGAGATGCTTATGGATGCATGTGTTTTTATGATTTATCATGTATGCAACTATCATGTTTTTTTTTCTTTTTTTTGATGTTATTAATGGAATGAATGTAATCTACTATGCACAAAATATCTGAGTAATGCATGTGTTAGTTAGAAAGAAGTTAGTTTTGATAGATGTGCTCTAAGATTGATCTAATAGAATGGAATGATAGAGAGGATGTTCTTTTTGTATTTTTGGATAGATATGATCTGATAGAAAGGATGAATGTCCCAAGTTGCTGCCCCTATTTCCAATATTTGTCATCATTGCATCTTTTTTGTATTTTCTGATATTTTGAAAGAGCGTCGAATGATCCAGATCACATACCACCTGGATACCGCCATGACCTCTTTATAGCAAAAGGAGTAGAGAGACTGAATAGAAAGAGACCCATAGTGTACCCAAATATTGACCATCTGGGTTCAACTATGTCCTCTGAAATTAATCTAAAATAAAGAAACCAAGATAGAACCCCTATGCACCCAGAGTCCATTTAGATAACATTGTGAGCTCTTGATTTCCAAAAGGGAAAGCCACACAAAAAAGATAGAACTCCTATGCCCCTAGAGTCCATCTGGATAGCATCATGAGCTCTTATTTGCAACATAAAGGGAAAGACCATAGAAACCAAGATAGAACTCCAAAGCAAACTCAAAGTCCATCTGAATAGTGTTGCGAGCTCTTGATTCTATAGACCAAACAAGCAAATATAAAAGAGAAGGAATGTTCAATTCTTTCCCAAGGTTAAGCTTAGATCATGGAACTGCATGGCTACCAGATAAGCGACAATGCCTTCCACATTTATCGTAAATCATCATGGCCTTGGAATCGAATTGAACATTCAACAGACAACAATCAAAGAAAATAAGTCATGTTCTATCATAGCTACTCTCCTCACATGCTGGATCCTGGAGTAGCGTAAGAACATAACCTCAAAATATAGAGTGACATCTAACTGACTTGACTGACCTAGTCAACATTTTTGGATGGTTCCTCGATGTAGTGGATTCTTCTGATTGGTTCGACTCTTTGGATAGGCTTGATTGGCTTGATTGCTTTGATCATGTTGGCAGCTGATTAAGCTGTATCAGATGGGCCCAATGCTTGTTCGCAAAGCTCATGATTATGACACTTTTGTTTGATAGATTTGATTTCTTTGATCATGTTGACAGTTGATCAAGCTGTGTTAGATGGGCCCATTGCTGGTTCGCAAAGCTCATGATTGTGACAATTGATAGTTTGGCTTGGTTTCCTGTTGCTTGTTGATTGAATTGATAGATTGATAAAGCTGTGTCAGATGAGCCCAATGCTGATTCACAAAGCTCATGATTGTGACATTGATTGACTGGGTGTGATTGCCCCTTGCTCTCTTGATAACCGAGTTGGTTTTATTGCTTTGGATTTTGCAATTTTTTGAATGTTTTTGATGAAGATTGATTTTCTCTTGATTTTGACCTTTTTGAGGATTTTTGATGAGTTTCCAATTTTTAGGATTTTTTAGGACCTTTGGAATCGTCCCCTAGTCTGGTGGACCAGTATGAACAATGGGTAAGTGCTTGGTGCTTAGAGTGGATCGTGCTTCCAGATATTGCTTGGGTAGTCAGTCTTGCATTTTGCAGTGTGCTCAAGATTTTGGAGTTCATTGATGGTGGAGCTGGATTTTGAACACTCGGCGCCTGTTTGCCAGGTTTTCACCAAGGTACCTACTCAATAGCGCCTGATTGAAAGGTTTTTACTGAGAGAGCAATTTGTTTTTCTTTACTTTTTTACTTTTTTGCTTTTTTTATTGTCGCTAAGGCGCCTGATTGCCAGGTTTTCACCAAGGTAACTTTTGTATTTTCTGCTTTTTTGGTATTTTCTGGATATGTAGATAAATGCCTTAACTATAGAGACCTTTAAGGGTAGAAATTCTTCAGGTGCATGTTGTTGATGTAGCTAGGGAGCTGATCTCCTTGTGGTGTTGCTAGTATGAATGCCCCACTCGGAGTAGAGTTGACAATAACAAATGGTCCTAGCCAGTTAGGCTCAAACTTACCAGGTTTGACTCGCTCTGCTTGATTCTTCTGATTTTCCATGAGGACAAGGTCTCCTACCTCAAATGTTCATGGATTTACCTTCTTATGATAGTTCCTTCTAAGGCGATTCTGATAGCCTTGTAAGTGGTCGAAGGCATGTTGTCTTCTTTCATTTAGCAACTCTAGTTCGCTGAGCCTTGCTACTCTATAGTCTTCGTCTGAAACCAGGTTCTTCAATGATATCCTTATGGATGGGATTTCCACTTTGAGGGGTAATACCACCTTTGATCCATAGACTAGGGAGAAAGGAGTTGCTCCTGTAGGTGTTCTCACACTAGTTCTATATGCCCATAATGCGAGACTAAGCTGTAAATGCCAGTCTTGCCTTGATTCGTTCATTGTTTTCTTCAGGATTTTCAAGATTTTTTTGTTGGTAGCTTTGGCTTGGCCATTCCCTTGAGGGTAGTAAAATGAGGAGAACCCTTATTTGATGTGGAACTATTCACATAGGTCTTTGACATCCTTGTTCTGGAAAGGTGTACCATGATCTGTCAGGATTGTTTGGGGGATCCCGTATCGATAGATAATGTGGTTAAGTATGAACATTGCTATTTGCTTTATAGTGATGTAAGTGAGGGGAATTGCTTCCACCCACTTGGTGAAGTACTCCGTTGCCACTATGATATACTTGTGTCCGTTTGTTGAAGAAGGTGTAATTTTGCCCACTAGGTCAAATCCCCACATTGAAAATGGCAATGGTGATGTGATAGGATTCAGTTCTTGGGCTGGTGCGTGGGTGAGGTCTCCATGAACTTGACACTGTCTACACCTTTGAACATGCTTGTGTGCATCTGTCTCTATTGTGGGCCAATAGCATCCCATGCGGATTATTTTCTTAGCTAAGTTGTTGCCACCTCCGTGGGTTCCATAAACTCCTTCATGTACCTCGTACAAAGCTTTTTGGGATTCCATGGAAGTGAGACATCGTAGTAATGTTCCATCTAGACTTCATCTGTATAGAGTAGTTGAGAGGATGGTATACCTAGAGGCTTGGCAGATGAGGGATTTTCTCTGGTTCCTAGACAAGTTTGGAGGTAAGACATTGTTTTGGAGATAGTTATAGACATCTTGGTACCATGGGGATTTAGGACCAACAAGGACACACGCTGATTCTATGATAGATGCCTAATGTGATGGCACCAAGAGTTTCTCCACTAGAAATTGGAATTTGGTTTCGTTACTTGGCATATCAATCAGTGATGCTATGGTAGCCATCACATCTGCAGCTTTTTTCTCTGCTCTTGGGACTTGCTCGAAGAGAATGTAATGAAACTTGGTGCACAGTCTTTCCATCTGTGCTCTATATGGTATGAGCTTCTCATCTTTGGTCATATAATCATTGTTAACTTGACTAATGACCAACTGCGAATCGCCAAAGACTCTAAGGTTCTTGATTCTCCATTGAATTGCTATCTTTAGACTGATGACTAGTGCTTCATATTCTGCTATGTTGTTGGTGCATTGGAAGTTAAGTCTGAAAGACTTTGGAATTGTATCATGATCTGGAGTGATAAGAACTATTCCTACCCCCGCACCATGGTTCGTACATGATCCATCAAAATAAAGTTGCCATACCTCGATCATCGGTTGTAGTGTCATGATAGATTCATCAGGAAAGTCTGAGACAATAGGCTAGTGGTCTTGAATTGGTGCCTTTGCTAGTTGATCTGCGATCACTTGTCCTTTGATGGCCTTTCTATCTATGTATTCAATGTTGAACTTGCTTAAGATCATTACCCACTTTTCCAGTCGTCTAGTGAGAGTTGCTTTTCTTAGGAGGTACTTGAGAAGATCAATATGTGCAACTAATTTCATTTGGCAACTCAACATATAGTGTCTTAGCTTCTGAGAAGTGAATACAACTGCCAGGCATGACTTCTCAATTGGCATATAGTTTAGCTCATATCCAACCAAGGTCCTTCTTAGATAGTAGATGACCCTCTCTTTTCTTGTGTCATCATGTTGTGCCAAGAGTACACCTAACACTGATTCTATCACTGAGATATATAGAAGCAATGGTCTACCTTGTACTGGTGGTACCAATATAGGAGACTTAAGAAGGTAGTCTTTGAATATTTGAAATGCCTATTCGCATTGCTCTGTCCATACGAATTTGATGTCTTTATGTAATAGATGTTGGAATGGATGACACTTGTCTGCTAGTTGAGTGATGAAGTGTCTGATCGATTGGAGCCTTCCTTGTAACCCTCTTAGTTGTCTCAGGTTTGATAGTGGAGGAATGTCCAATATTTCTTTGACCTTTGTTGGACCCACTTTGATTCCTCCGTGTGATACTATGAACCCCAGTAATTTTCCCGCTATGACACCGAATGCACACTTTTTTGGATTTAGCCAGACTTTGAATTCCTGCATTCTGTCAAAGATGGGTCCCAAAACCTATAGACGATCCTTTTGAAGTATTATTTGGCTAGTATGTCATCCACATAGTCTTCCATTGTCTTGTGGATGAGATCATGAAATATAGTCATCATAGCCCTTTGATATGTCGCTCCTTCATTCTTTAGACCAAACGACATGACATTCGAACAATATGTTCCCCAAGGACATGTGAAAGTTGTTTTGTGTTGGTCCTCTGGCGTGATCCTTATTTGATTGTAACTTGAAAAGCCATCCATGAGTGGTAGCATTTGATGTTTGGCAGTTAGGTCTACTATCATATCAATGTTTGGTAAAGGAAAGTCATCCTTGGGACATGCTATGTTGAGATCCCTGAAGTCTATGCGAATTTGTATCTGACCATTGTGCTTTGTCACTGGTACCAAATTAGATATCCAGTCCACATATGGTATAGGTCTGATGAACTTAGCATCCAGGAGCTTTTTCAATTCGGCTTTGACTAGCAATGCAATGTGGGGGTGCATCTTTCTCAGCTTTTGCTTGATAGGTTTGGCATTGGGTAGCAATGGAAGATGGTGTAGTACTAGCTCTGGATCTAACCCTAGCATATTTGAGTAGGACCATGCAAAATTGATCTTTCTTGCCTTGAAGAAACTGATGAATTGTTCTCTCTCCTTAGGGGTGAGTGATTTCGCCAAGTATATGTTCCTTGGGTTCTTTTCATCTCCCAAGTTGACTTCCTTTGTTTCTTCTGCTAGTAGTGTTGATTTCTCCTCTGTCAAGGGAGGAGTTATTTCTTTCCATCTTCTAGCACCTCAGTGAGGTTTTTGCCAGAAGATACATCTTCTTTTAGCTTTTTATCATTCTTTTGATCTTTTTTCTTTTGTGGACTAGAAAGAGGAGCTTCCTCCCTGAAATATGCTGCTCTATCTAGGTTAATGGAGAAGCCTGCCTTGTGATCTCCTAACGAAATGCCTTCCCTTAGTCCCATGAAATGAGCTATTTCCTCACTGTTCTCGAAGACATCTAGATTAGGTGATCCTTGTTGATCCCATTCTATAAGCTTAGGGTGTACAAGACAGACACTTTCATGATTGTTTGGCTCCAGTTGACTGAAAGGGACTGCTGATATGGTGCCTACAAAATTGGACTATGATGTGGGCGCACCACTTGAGGTCTGATAGATGACATGTTTGTCTATACAGGGTTGTTTGGTGATGGTCAGTTGGTCAAATAGGTCTGCTAGATTTATGATAGTGTTGGCCCGAGGGGAAAAATAAGGGATTGACGGTTCAGAGTCGTGAAGGGATCTCCACTCATACTCACGGGAGTCAGTCTCAATAGAATGTTCATCCGATGTCTCACTTCCTTGGTTATCACTGATTGCTATGTGTAGGTTTATTTGGGATTGTGTGGTTCCCTCTTCAGCGGGTAACAACTACACTAATATGTTGCTTATTAGGACATGCTCTGTGTTGTGCCCCTGGTGCATCTCTGCTATTTGCTCTTGATGGCTTGAATGTCTTGGATCACAAGACTAGTGCTCTATTGTCCATAGCCCAAACCTCTTGTGTTTCTCTGGGTTGGTGGGAGAGGCAATTCATATATTCCTTGTTGTCTTGCCCCCAACCCAGTTGTACCATCGTACCCAAATATTTGTACCATTGTGTAACCGTTACCATAGTTTGACAAGGGTAGTGGTGTTTGGATTGTCTCAGGGGTATCTTGGTATAACCAGGTATTGATTTCTTGTTCAAAAGGATTTTCTTCCGCTATGTCTCCCCATCAGACAAAGGTTGTGGGTGGACATCTGAATAGAACTGGCTGTAGAGTTTCTGTTGCAATAATAGGTTGTGGCATGCCATGAGTTCTTGGGCTTTGAGGCATGTGCATGATGGTAAAAGCCTCTTCATAGTTGTATTCACCACAGCCCTTATCCGTGATGGATATCTTGCCTGCTTTCTTGGTGATATCTTTAAGATTTGAATATGAAGAGGATGAGATGCTTGTATCCTGTTTATGACTATCTTTCCTGTTGCTTGTGTGACATCCTTGGGATTTGAATCTGAAGAGGATGGGATGCTTGCATCCTTGTTTGATGGTACCTGGTTATCAGTGCTGATTTGGACTGCATTACAATATTGGAAGGGATTGGGATCTCCCTCTATGATGATCTCCTCTCCCTGGTGAGGGAACTTGATGCATTGATGGTATGTCGAAGGTACAGCTTGCATTTCATGTATCCAAGGTCTCCCTAGTAACATGTTGTATCCCGACTCAAGGTCTAAGATTTGGAAGGGTGCATTTTTTACCACAGGGCCAATGCGAACAGGTAGAATGATAATACCCTTAGAGGACCATTCTTCTTCATCATAAGCTTTGATATTTATCCTCCTTATGACATTAATGCTTGATTCTGAATAGCCTAGTTGCTTGATTAACTTTACAGTACAAATGTTTAACCCAACTCCACCATCAACAAGGACCCTATGAATAGCGCTTTTGTGGACCTAGACAAGTAAGTGCAGAGGATCATTATGCAGGGGTTTATGTGGTGGCACATCACGGTCTATGAATGTGGCATGTTTGTTAGCTGCTATATGGTTGATCATCATTGGAAGCTCTCGGGTGTCATGTCCCTTAGGACAACTGCATTTTGAAGTGCTTGGTCAAGTGCCAATTTATGTTGTGGAGATATGCACAATAGGTCAAACATGGAGATCTGGGCAGGTGTGCACTTTAGTTGGTCCACTATGCTTGTTTGTGGATCCGAGTTTGCTATAGGATTGGTCGATGTAGTAGTTGAGGATGGTACTCATTGTAAGATGACTCTGGCGTGATGTATTGTTACAACACAATTGTTACCTTGGTCTTTGATAGTGATTGTAGCCACATGGCTATCTAAAGGATTGAGGCAATTGATGACATTATCGCTGTTGGCATATGTATAGTTAACTTGTTTTGTTTTTCCACCAGACCCAGAGGCTTTTCCCTTGTTGTGATCACGAAAGGTATCATTGAAAATGGTGTGATCAGTTGTGCCTTTGGTTTGAGTATTCGTCACATCATTGACCCCTGTGTCAATCAGATCCTGGATAGCGTGTTTCAATCAGTAACAGTTAGGTGTTTTGTGCCCTTTCACCCGATGAAACTCGTAGAAATCTTTGTCATTATACCACCTTGGTTTGTTTTCATCTTGTTCAAAGTCTCTAATTTCTGGGAGAGTGATAGTGTTTGATTGTATCAACTTGCGTAAAGCTGATTCTATCGACTCTCTCAATGGTGTGAAATCATGTTGCTGGAATTGAAACCATGGTTTGCATTGATTCTGTTGTTGACTGTTTGACACAACGACTGCTTGTATAGTGGGAGGTTGGTTTTGGGTGTATGCTTGTTGAGTGGGCCCTGTGGGTTTTTGGTTTGCCACAGGTGCGCCTTGCAGTGACACCTTGGGTTGTGCATAGTTGACTGTCTTCACATCAATGACACCATCACTAGTGACATTTTTGTTTTTGTTCCACCACTTAGCTTTTTCCATTGCATTTTTGTTTGTATTCATTTGTGTGGGATTTGCAAGGATTCCTCTTTTGACTAAGTTCTGCTCACAACGAACTCCTCTTTCGATGAGTTGTGTGAAGTTCGAAGCTAACTGTAACTCTATTGTGAATGACATGTCTGGAATTAGATTGTCAACAAACATGACTATTAAGTCTTGTTCGGGCACATCATATGTTATGCAGTTTGTTGTATTCCTCCATCTCTGTAGGAATTTCACAAAAGACTCTCCATCCTTCTGTTTAATGTCGCAAAGGTCCTTGATGCTGACCTTGCGTTCGATGTTATGATGGAAGTGAGCTATGAACTTTTCAGCCAATTCTCCCCAAGACTAAATGCCATGAGGTAGATGTGAGAACCATTCCATTGCTGGTGCTGCCAAACTTTGTGGGAACAGTTACATTAGACATGTCTCATCATGAGCGACTTCGACGCAACTAGCAAAAAACTCTCGAATATGTTCAATAGGGTTGGTGTTGCCCCTATATTTGTCAAATTTTGGTACCGAGAAGTGGTTTGGGAATGGAGACATGTGAAGAGAATGGTCAAAGGGGTATGGGTATAAATCCTCTGTGGTATAGGATTTAGTTTGCCCCTGATTTTGCATATCCATCATTTAGGTTTGAAGGGTTTGCATCTATTGCATCAACATGTCCGTTTGATATTGAGGTTGGTGCGTGTGGACATTCCTTTGTGCTATGGTGGGTATGAGGCTGCACCTCTGTGTCCCTTGAGTAGGAACATAGGATTTCATCCTAGAGACTTGATATTGATTCCCCACTAAGCGATTTGTAACTGGAGGGGCATGAGTAACCCATGGTTGGTTTTGATGCGTTTGGTGTTGTGATTGAAACTGGGGTTGATACTGCTGGGGTTGGTATTACTGCTACTGAGGTTGGGTTTGAAACTGGGGTTGATATTGCTGAGGTTGGATTTGAGGCAACTGAAGCTGGGGTTGCTGTTACAGGGGTTGAAACTGAGGCAACTGAAGCTGGGGTTGCTATTGTGGGGGTTGAAACTGAGGCAACTGAAGCTGGGGTTGCTGTTGCGGGGGTTGAAATTGAGGCAACTGAAGCTGGGGTTGGATTGGTGTTAGAATGGGCAAAGGTGTAGCCTTGGGCATGCCTTGACTATAAGTTGTTCCTATAGAGATGGATCCTTGCGGGCATGAGGTGTTGATCCCAAGACTAGTGTGAATTGACTGCAGCAGCGACATAGTTTCAGAATAGTTGGTGTTTGGTGGGATGGAAGGCATAGCATGAGAGCTTAATTGTCCTAGCCATGAGACCAAAGGTGGAGGCATACTAGTGACCATGGGTGCACTTAGTTGCGAGCCTATCATGCTTTGAGTAGATGATGTGTTGGCCTAGGTCGGGTCATTGGTTTGATTGGATATAGTCTACGTCAAAGTGGGTAAGACCAACTGTGGAAAGATTGGAGACACAACAGGTAGCACCTTAGGAGTTTGAGTATTGTTTTGACCTGTGAGAGGGTTTTTGGGCTATATAGTTGATACACTAAATTCAACGGGGAGTTTGACACCCTTCTTTATTAGCATGACCAAATAACGTTCAGGGTTCCTCTCTACAACAACGTCAACTACTTTCGTGGAGTAAGCATCTTGTTCCACATCTTCAAGTTCTTCTTATGTGATATCTTGGAAAAAGGCTGCTCCACGGGGTTGTTCAATAAATAGAGCAAAACCGGTGTTCATGAAGGGATCATTCTCTTGCTCTGTTTCCCAAGTGGGGAAACGGTTGATATATGACTCATCAGGTTGAGTTCTAGCCTTAGACCTTGTGTAAGGTCCTCCATGAGGTGTTTGAGACATAGTGCGGTCCAGGTTTTGTAACTAAAACAAGTGATATAAAACAAACAAAGAAGAGGATCCTTTCTGAGGAAGTCTGAGTTATGTTTTGGACAAGGGTAATTCTAAGGATAGATTTTGATATAACTTTATCTCAAAGTGATGATGATAAAAAGATAAGATTTTCTGACCTTTGCCTTGGACAAAGTCACTTTGATAAAGATGATGATGTTTGATATGATGAGATCAAGGTATTTCGAGTCTGAGCTTTCGAACTAACAATGTCTTTGACAATAATCGTGCTTTACAGAGAAAGGGTAATCTTTAATGTTGAGAGATTCACACAATGTTCTTCCCATTTTCCTGGGATAGACATTAGTTTTGGACACCAAATGAAGAATTCTTTCAAAGTTTTACGTCAAAAAAGGAATATAGTATATCTGGTCAATTGTGGTAAAATAACTGGTCGATTGCAGTAGTTTATCACCGATTGCGGTAATAAATACGATGATTATGGCAATAAACAAGTCAACTGCAACAAACTTCCTTCAATTGCGGCACAATGCAGGAAATTGTGGTAAATGAGGAACAGTCTAAAAAATACTAGAGGATAAGTATCACTGCTTGATATTTTTGAAATTTTCTGGATCAATGCTTTTGATTTGCAAGACAGTTGATGTTGACAACCCTAGACTTTAACACGTTTGACTCATTTTGACAGTTTGGATGTTTTGTTTTTCATTTTCAGAAACTGATTAAAGGAACAAGCACAATAGACACTGTGTTTTGAAGAATGAAGACTGAAATTGTGTATGTTCTACAACTTTTTCAAGTTGCAAGGTTATCACGAGGTCTCAACAATGAACAATCAGATTAATCTAGGTCAATGGCTTCAGAATACAATGTTATAGGCCCAATGCTTGAATGTCCATTAGCTCACACAACAATTGTCATGCTACTAGGACACGAAGGTCCACGACGTAGGTGCCTATTTTTTTGCCATTTCTAGGTATTGTTGCTGTGAAGTGAAGATCTTTTTCACTACACAAATACCGTGGGACACATATGTTGGGAATCTTGGGGGGAAATTCTGCAACCCCTTGCACTATAATAAGGTATTTGTCCAGAGGTAAAACCGGTGGGCCTCTAATTAATCAAGGTTGTAGTAAGGGTCTGTGGCATCTCTCTAATCAGTTTGTATGTGCGTGACTTACTTAAGAGCCTAGTTGACCATGCTGGCTTCTTAGGGATATTCACTCGATCCAGATTATTATCAACACGCCTCGCCTGAGCTTGGCTAGATAAGATGAAACTTTGGTTTGCACCTTGTTTATATACCGATCGAAAGGATTACTGGTTTAAGGTCGTCCTCCAAGGAAGAAGCGCATTCCCTGGACATGCCTTTCTAAAAAATGTAAAGGTTTGTAATCTAACAATTTGTGCAAGTGCACCCAAAACTCAAGACACAAGGTAAATTGATTAAGCTCCAAAGTTTAAAGTGTGAACTAAGCTACACCACCATACAAGCACCAATGGTCAATTTTAAGCCCAAAAGTAGGTGTTGATTGCTTGTTCAATTTTAATGCACCAAATTGAGAATTTTTTTTGCCTTTATTTAGTTTTAATCCTCACGTCAATTTTAAGCCCAAATCCAAAATATGAAATGTGATATGTTTTGCAAGCACTGTTCTTTTTAAACCCAAATCGACAAATGAATTCCTTTTAGTTTGCTTTGTTTAAACAGGTTAGTACCAAAAAGGATTATTTGCCAAAAAATGAGAGTATATGAAACTTTGAAATAATGAATGATGCTTACCAAAAATTACCCTTCTCTGTCCTCTGTGATTTGGTCCAATCCTACACAAAAACCAAAAAAATGTCAAATTAGAAACAGATGGGCAGAAGATTTGGATATGATATTGCAATATTTCTGTGATTGCGGCAAACTTCTGGCAACTGCGGTAAACTTCTGTCAATTGTGGTAAAGCATTGGCAACTGCGGCAAAATGCTATCGATTGCGGCACAGATCAGGCAATTGTGGCAAAATTTATTCAATTGCGGCATAGATCAGACAATTGCAGAAAAGTACTTGAAGAAAGAAGACAATAATAGATAGAATAATATTGCGAAATCCTGCAATCAATTACGGTATTAAACCAGTCGATTGCGGCACAATTTTGATGATTGCGCTAAAATACTAGAAACTGTGAAATAATATAAGTATCGAAGAAAAGTCTGGTTTTTAAATTTACGACCGTACGGCCGTGGTTGATCAATCTGGTTCTTCATCTGCAAGAGATATCTGGGCTGTTTATTCATGTGGGGTTCACCAAAATGTACGCCTCTCCTTCAATCATGATTCGCAAATTCCCAAACTTTCCAAAGGCAAGGGTCAGTAGTAAAGGTTTCACAAATGATAGAAACCAAATACACAATGCTACTAAAATGAATAACAATAAAACATAATCAATAAAATGTACAAGAAAGAGAAAGGAAAACAAATAAATGCAAACCCCATGATGCTTGAAGCTTCTATTGTCTCTCTCTACTCCTTCTGAAATGATGTTCTTGATGCTCAGTATTGGCGGGGCAGTGTTTATGACTTGAGAAGTGTTGAGAATTTGCTAATTGAAATGGGTGTGTGATCGCAAGATGGATTGAATGCTAGAACCAAACTGACAGAGTAATGGTGCACGAGAGCTTGAAATCCTGGATCCTTCAAATGGTTATGAAGGGTTTATTATATAGGAATTGGTGATGATATGAATGGTTGAGATCAATCCCAGAGATAGGGCGATGAACGGTTGAGATCAAAAGGAACTAGAGAGGTCCTCAGTAAACTCCACCTCTTCATTTGGTAAAGAGGAGATAGAACTTGGTTGACCGAAGAACTAATTATGAGTTACCTTTTTGAACTGAAGAGGTGGGTGAAGTTACCCATGTGGACTTGAGAGATGGGTGGAGTAACCCATGTGATCTGATTGGAGTTATCTCTTTGAAGATAAATGAATATTTAATTTATTTATTTAATAATTATTTTCAACATGTGAGATAATTGAATTTTTTTATTATTAAGAATTGCTTTATTTGATGAAATTAAATTAATTTAATTGGAAGAATTTAATTAATAAGTTTAAATATTTAATTTTAAACTATAGGAAATTGAGTTTAATTAATTAATTAATGGTAATTAATCAATTAAAGCTAATTATTTAAATAAAATTAATTATTTAATTAATTTTGGAAATTTGATTAGATGATTTGGGGAATGAATTTAGAAGAAAATAGATGATTAATTAATGATTAAAAAATCATTAATTAATAGATTAAAATTAGTGTTTTTAATGTAATGTCGCAAGCCTGTCCATTTTAGGGTGTCTACACAATGCTTTATCTGACGTGTAAAACTCAGATCCACTATTTACAGGTTCGCTAACTGACTGTTGGTCTGCTCTGTCAGTCTGTCAGTTTTCTTTGTTGTCGGTGTTCCTTTCTTGAACTGTTCGTCGGGTATGCCTTTTCTTCTCCGTCGATTTTGTTCTCAAAACTGTATTGTTGGTGATGATCTTTGTGTTATGTCATTGACCCATTAGTGATACCCTATTTACTTCATCAGTGCAACAATTGTCAGTGTTCGTTGATCAATTTCATACTTGGCATTTTCTCATGACCTTTTTGTTCTGTCGGGTATGCTCGCTATCTGTCGATTATGCTTGTGGTTCGTCAGTTATGCTTGTACCGATGATCTCTGTCAATGTTTTTCACTAAGTGTACTAATGGTAAAATTAATGTCATCACTTTCCTCTTCTCATTTTCACCTATCCCACACACCCATTCGTAACGAATTGGGTTTGTCTCTATATAGACATAATTTACCTTTTCTTGGCTTTCTTGATTCTTGGCGTGATCCACAATTCTCGCCAATGGATTTAAAACAAACTCCAGTTTTATCTCAAAGAGATCTTCTTGCCAACTAGACAAATCGCCTTTAAATCAATTACTTATCTTCAGCTTTATTTGGATGATTAAAACAATGATAAGTATCCATTAAGTCTATTTATAGCTCTTGATAGCTAAGCATTTTTTCCTTTATGAACTCTCTGTTCTATCGGTCAACACTTCTGTTATATTATGGTGACTGATTAGGAAAGTGATTTACTTTTGAAATTTTCGTATAAATTGGCATAGGGTTAGGGTTTTATTATTATGTTATTTTATAGCGGTATTAAGCTGTAAGGGATTTGCGCATTGCAATCTAATTGTAATCATTAGATAAGAATAATATTGGACTTTGTTGTTTGGTGAACGTAGCCCAAGGATTGGGTAAACCAGGTTAAATCTTTGTGTCTTGTGTTCTTTTTTGATTTAGTTTATTATTCTCGATTATTGGTTGTTATTTTCTATATGAAATTGTTATTTCTGCCTTGTTAATCCTAACAACTTCAGTTAGTCATCAGTGATAACTGACTGATCCATCGGTGTGACTTCAGTTGTCATCAGGATCTCCGTCCTTGTCTTTTCTGCTGGGAAACAATGAAATCATTCCTGTTGGGTTACTTTGTGTTTCTCTCATTGGTCAACACTGTAACTTTGTTCGTCAGTAATATTGTGCATTAGCTCGTTGGGTAATACTATGACTCTGCGCTTTTACTCTGACTGTCGGCGTGCACTCCGTCGGTGTATATAGTCACTTAGTGAATACTTGACTTATATGCATTACTGATAGCATAGCCTTTGATTCATTGATTCTTTGAAGTCTTTGACAGTATTCCTATGACCATACAGATTACATCAAGTTGAAATCAATGACAATACAATACATTAACTAATTTAATGCCTTGCATGAATATCAACTTAACATATTCAAACATTCAATCAGTTACATGTCATCAATCTCTCCCTTTGGCATTGATGGAAACATACTACATTATCATATTATACTATTACTAATACAATATGAAATATACAGTTTCATCAAGCTTGTCTAATGTAAGTATTACAAATGTCTGGCTTTCAGTAAGCTCAAATAGCTTTGATTTGATTCTTGCATCTTTCTGTCTGTCTTTAATCCCTTCACTGGATAGATGTAGAATCTTTCTTTCTCTGATGTGATGTGTTCTTCTTCTGTGTCAAACTCTCTCCCTTTGATTGTTCTCCTTTCATGTGATGTCTCTTGTCAGCAATTCTCTTCCTTTGTGTGTACTCTCCCTTTTTTGTTACATCTCTCCCTTTGGATACTTCGATGGATATAATCTCTCCTTGAGTTGATAATGGATATGATCTCTCTCTTTATCAGTATGATAATGAGATATCTCTCTCCCTTTGATAGCAATGCCAAACAAACATCTTTTCAAACAAGCTTTTGACAGTAATGCCAAACGGATCCTTTTTATCCATAATATGTTCCTTGAATTTCCCATTCCATCGGTAATAACTCTGGTGCTTGGAGTAGATAAATACCTTGTTGTGTATAGATGTATCATTGAAGTCCATCTCTCTTCTTGCATCAACATGAATGATATTTTGTAATATAGAGGTTGATGCAGCCTTCTAGTCAGCTTAATGACCAGTAGACAAGGGTCTGACCCCTAGTCTCTTTCTCAAGTATTCAAATGCATCCTTGGGCAGTGGCTTGGTGAAGATATCGTCCAATTGTTCCTTTGATTGCACATACTCAAGTATCACTTCATTTTCCTGAACTTGTTCTCTTAAATAATGATACTTGATGGCAATGTGCTTTGTTTTAGCATGCATGACTGGATTCTTGGAAATGTTTATTGCACTTGTATTATCACAATAGATAATTACTGGTTCTACAATTTTCATATGCATACCTTCCAGTAACTGTTTGATCCATGCAATATTTGAGCAATTTGTAGTAGCAACAATATATTCTTCTTCTGCAGTAGACTGAGAGATGTATCTTTGCTTCTTGCTGATCCATGTGACAAGTCTATCACCCATAAAGAATGCTCCTCCAGTTGTGCTCTTCCGATCATCAATATTTTCATCCCAATCAGCGTCAATAAAGACCTTAAGTTTAATTTTTCCTTCTCTTTTATACCATAAGCCATATTCCTTAGTATTCTTCAGATATCTTAGGATTCTTTTCATAGCAGTCATATGTAATTCTCTAGGATTAGTAGAAAATCTTGCAACTATTTCTACTGTATGTGCAATATCTGGTCTAGTGTGTACAACATACATGATTTTTCCAATCATTGATTTATACAAAGTTTGATTTACCTCTGATGACTTGTCTTCCTTTGTTAGCTTACATCCAGTTGCCATTGGTGTTCCAACTAGTTTGGATTCTTCCATCTTAAATATTTTCAGTACTTCTTTGATGTACTTAGATTGTGTAATGAAAATTTCTTCATCTTGTTGCATGATCTGCAGACCAAGAAAGAGCTTGATCTCTCCAAACATAGACATTTCAAACTCTTTGCTCATTTCATTTGTAGATGATTTGCATAACATATCATTGCCTCCAAATATGATGTCATCAACAAATATCTCAACAATCAAAATGTTAGCATTGTGTGCTATAATTGTGTCACACTTCTATGAATCCTTACATTCAAGAACACTCATGAATGAGGTCTCAAAAATTGATCTATAGCCCCCTAGGTATGGAGTGCAAGAGTTTTTAGAATGCTCTCAGCTAGAGCTATTAAGCCTATAACCTTGCTAATAAACCATGTAATAGAAGATTTAATAAAGACAAGGGCAAGAATGCCAATATCCTCAAGAATAAAAAATGAAATGTAATGCAAGCTAGATTTAGATGAATATGCAAGCCAAGCTATGAAAATGAAAGAACAAGTATTACAAAGCCTCCTAGTTAAGCTAGATGAATTAATCTAAAGCATAAAAGAAATCTAAGCTAAGAATGTCATGATAATGCAAGAAATGAAACTATGATAACATGTAGATGCGAAAGCCAAGAATGCTCCAAATTTTGAAAAAGCTCCAAAGTGACCTAGAAAACCTGCAGTATAACATTAGCATCAAAACCTAAGATAAAAATGAGAAGGAGAGGTCTCCTTTTAAAGGAAAGTGAACGATTGAGATTAAGAGGCAAAAATAAAAGGCTATGATTAAGAGGCAAAAATCCCACCACTTAAAAGGGGGTGTTGAAAAAGGAATTTTTATTTAATTTTTAATTTAATTCATTTTCTTTTTCAACAAATATCAAACTCAATTCCCAAGAGAGGTGTCTTTCGATTCACCACCCGCTATTTATACTCTGCCAAAACACTGGAGTTAAGGTCATCTCTTGAGGTGGTGTGTACCCAAGTAGGCCTTCTAGAAATAAAAAGTAAGTAATTCACTATCAAAAGTATTTAAAGCACTAAAGGTGGAGCACTTAACTCTTCAAGTAAATTTGAAGTGAGTCCAAAAGTGGAACATTTAACTCTTCAAGTGAATATGAAGTGAGTCCAAAAGGTGGAACATTTATCTCCTCACACAAACTCAAAGTGAGTCCAAAAGTGGAACATTTAACTCCTCACACAAACTCAAAGTGAGTCCACACCTTAGAAAACTAATGAGACCGAGAAAACATAAAAAGGGGGGAAACTTTGTGGAACACTTAATGCTCTTTTCAAGTAGACCCCTCCCCTGTATATGAATACTGGGATTGCATCCAAAGGGCAGAAATGAGGGGTGATTAGAATAAGCGAGTCCAACAACCCAATTTAGCCAACAAGATCAATCAAAAGTACTCCAAAGTTGCTTATCAATACTACTCACAAATTAAAAAGGGCTGAACAATGGAATATTTAACTTTCCAAGTAAACATAGAGTGAGTCCACAAAGTGGTGCATTTAACTCCCTATGTAAACAAGGAATGAATCCATACCCTCAATCACTCAATGAGATATTTTATATTGGAACCAATAATTGCTTAAGGTTTAAACACAAGCATTCACTTACACAAACTTGTATGAAAGCAAACATATGTTCATTCATTTCCCATTAAGAGCATCAATTGAAATGTGTTAGATGAAAGCATGTAAACACTCAAGCCAAACATATGAGAGGTTTATTTTTAATCCCAAAATTCAAATGTTGTAGAGATGTAACAAAATACCTCAATTCCAACACAACACGCTTAGTAGATTTTACCTTTTTTTTGTTTGCTTTAAGCATTTTCCATGAAAGCAAGCCATGAACCTTCAAATGAACAAGACAAACAAACAAGATATGCAATGTATATTCAATTTATGCAAACCCTAAGATGGTTAGATATGAAAATCAATTGTTAGGAGCAATGATAACCAACAAATAATTCAAATGAAAATTTACATCATGCATTGAACCATGTGAAAAACAAGTGTACGCTAATCATCAAATACCCTTTTTTTAATTTTGATTTTTTGACCTTGTCAACAAGATTTGACTTATACCACATGAATTCAGACCCTAAACCCAAAATAAAGAAAATAGACCTCTGTCAAAAAATAGAGAGCTTTCAAAAAATATCAAAATTTTAGTAGAATCTTTTCATTTGTGCCCTAAAGAGCCACTTTCTCAAAATAGACTAGTTTTTATAAATCGACCAAATGAACTATGATATGACCTCTAGATTAAAAACACAATGAATGGACCCCCTATAGAATTTCAAGACCTTTCTAGAAATGTAAATTTTTTTGAAAAATACGTTGATATACGTCAAAAATTGATTTTTTATGAAAAATAAAGAAAAAATTATAAAAAATATAAATTACCTCCAAAAAATTTAAATTTTTTACTAAAGCTTCTCTGATATGTTACCAACTTGCAAAAAACATTTCAGACCAAAAATCCAAGCCGTTTGGGAGATATGATCAAATCATTGAAAATCTAGGGTTTCCATCTCCAAGCAAATCTGCAAAAGGGTTAGGCTTGAAAAACTTCAATAAAATAACCATGTAAAGATTAGAAAATCTAAGATCTGAATAAAATGGAGGAAAATCAGGAGCATCATGCCCCACGGTGGGTGCCAAAAATATGTGCTATAATTGTGTCACACTTCTATGAATCCTTACATTCAAGAACACTCATGAATGAGGTCTCAAAAATCGATCCATAGCTCTTTAGGCATGGAGTGCAAGGGTTTTTAGAATGCTCTCAGCTAGAGCTATTAAGTCTATAACCTTGCTAATAAACCATGCAATGGGAGATTCAATGAAGACAAGGGAAAGAATGCCAATATCCTCAAGAATCAAGAATG
>MU228384.1:1580729-1608471 GCA_018584345.1 Thuja plicata | reverse complement strand
TGGGATGTATCTCAATTGTAAAAGACTTTTAAGTCCTGCTCGGTTAAGAGACTTGATGCTTCAATGGTTAAACTGAAACACTAATGATCTGTTCATACATACAACTCAATTATAGATTTTTAGATCTATTGTGAGTCCATTACCTCTCTGATCAATATAATCAGTCCTATACCTTTGCTCCACATTGTTTTTCTCTATGATGTTGTCTCACTGTTCATTGGTGTCTGCAGAATCTAGCTTTTTCTTTAGCTTGTTGATCAGAACTAAAAGAATACTTCTTCTCCTTCAGATTTTCTCTTGCATCTTTCCTCTTCTCATTTTCACCTCTCCCACACACCCATTCGTAATGAATTGTGTTTGTCTCTATATAGACATGATTTACCTTTTCTTAGATTTCTTGATTCTTGGCGTGATCCACAATTCTCGCCAATAGATTTAAAGAAAACTCCAGTTTTATCTCAAAGAGATCTTCTTGTCAACTGGACAAAACAACTTTAAATCAATTACTTATCTCTGGCTTTATCTGGATGATTAAAACAATGATAAGTATCTGTTAAGTCTATTTATAGCTCTTGACAACCAAGCATTTTGTCATTTATGACCTCTCTATTCTGTCGGTCAACACTTTAGTTAGTCATCGGTGATAACTGACTGATCTGTCGATGTGACTTTAGTTTTCATCAAGATCTTTGTCCTTGTATTTTCTGTCGGGCAACATTGAAATTGTTTCCGTCAGGTTACTCTATGTTTTTCTCGTCGATCAACACTATAACTTTGCTTGTTAGTAATGTTGTGCATTAGCTCATCGGGTAACACTATGACTCTACTCTTTTACTCTGACTGTTGGCGTGCACTCCGTTAGTGTATACAGTCACTTAGTGAATACTTGACTTATATGCATTACTGATAGCATAACCTTTTATTCATTGGTTCTTTGAAGTCTTTGGCAGTATTCCTATGACCATACAAATTATATCAAGTTGACATCAATGACAATACAATACATTAACTAATTTAATGCCTTGCATGAACATCAACTTAACATCTTCAAACATTCAATCAGTTACATGTCATCAGATTACACTAGAAGATCAAAATAAAATGGCTTTCACATGTGTCTAGAGCACTTATTGTTGGTTTGTCATACCCGTTGGTCTAAAAAATTCCAGTGCAACATATCAAAGAGCAATGACAATTATTTTCCATGACATGATGCATATCACCATGGAAGACTATGTCGATGACATATTGGAAAAATCCCTAGAGAGAAATATACATTTATTAGTATGAGTACAAGGTAAGGTTAAACTCAAATTAATGTTCTTTTGGAATCACATTAGGAAATTTGTTGGGATTTATTGTCTCCCATAGAGGAATAGAGATTGATGCTAAGAAGGTTCAAGTCATTATTAATATGCCTCCACCAACAACACCAAAGAACCCGAGGAATCTACAAGCCAGATTAAAATTAGTAAGATGATTCATCTCACAACTAGTTGACAAATGTCATCTGTTCCAATAATTGATACACAAAGATGTAAAATTTGCATGGACAGAGGATCGCCAAAATAATGAAAGATTATCTACTTTTGACATATGTATTAGTGGAACCCATTCTAGATCAGCCCCTACTATTGTGCATCTCAACTATGGAGCACTCATTGGGGGCATTGTTGACACAAAATGATTCAGAAGAAAATGAAAGAGACATTTATTATGTCATTCAAATACTTGTGGCATATGGACTAAATAAACCACACTACTATTGAAAGAGCATATTTGACTATAGTTTTTGCTTCCCAAAAGCTCATACATTACATGTTAAGTCACAAGATGATCCTAATAGCTACTCCATATGAGTTTGAAGGTTGTCATTAGTATTCAAATTGGCAGTTGGTAACAGAGTCAAAGATAGACTAGTCGGTAATGATCACCGAGCAGTAGAGTTAACCAAGTGCAATGATCATCCTACGACAAAATTATCAAGCACCGAACAAAAGTATACACTGAGCACCGAGAGACAAGGCTACCGAATAATACATAAGGTATTATTAGTCACAACAAGGTGATAAGTTTATTATACTTAAAGGATATGTTATCCACAATATTCAGATTGTATTTGTTCAAATCACAAATTTTGTTACTCTCTAACAATTGTAACAGACCCAAAATCTCTTAACAAAGTAGACTTAACCGTCTTTGCCTAAATCTCTTAACAGAGTGAACACATACATTATATTTCAAAGTCCTCACACGAGGTAGATCTAATCAATCTTATTGTTACTCCTAACATGCTAAGGTCACCATAAGTGATCAATCTTTGTAAGCTCTAACATACTACTTTATTACTGCAGTAGTGAAGCTTTGTGGGTCTCATCCCCACAATAGTTTGTACCTTCTAACAAGGGTTTCTGTGATACCAAAATACATGTGTTATGTGTACTTAAGTTTCATGAATGTTTTATTGTTTTGATTACATGCATTTACATTTCAGCAATGACATCTCATGTATGGTGAAAGCAAACTACCCAGTCAGTTATTACAGTTTATGATTACAAATATTTGTTTGAAAAGTTTTTAAGGGTACTCATTCACCCCTCCCCTCTCAGTACACACCTTTCTATCATTCCAACAGATCCTAATAGCTAAAGTTGATCCATTAAAATATCTATTGAGTAAGGCCGCCTTAATAGGATGGCTAGCCAAATGGGTCATGATTCTCAGTAAGTTTGTCATTGATTATATGGACAAAAATTAAATAAAAGGACAAGCACCAGTTAGCAGATGAACCCTTACCTTCTAGTCATCTAATACTGATAGAGTTTCTAGATGAAAGCATAATTTCCCTTGAGGATAAAAAATAGTGGGAACTATACTTTGACAACTCTCACACACAAAAGGTATCAGGCATAAGAATAGTGTTTATCACTCCCCAAGGATACTCCATTCCAAGGTCATACAACTAAGTTTTGACTACACCAAAAATATAATTGAATATGAAGCACTAATCATAGGGCTCAAAAAAACTATCCAATGGAAGATCCAAGAATTATAGTTGTTCGTGGATTCTCAACTTATTATCAACCAAGTCAACGACAGTTATGACACTAAGGATGACAAACCCACTTGCCCTATGATTCCCACCCACCCTCCACCCCCATTATAAGTTTTAGTTTTTGTAGGGTCCCTTGGTGGGTGGGAATAGGTTACCTCAAATTTGCCCTTTTAGGGTGCCTTACCCCTACTATTATAAGGGGGCCCTACTAGAATTGAATTCAGGATGTTGAGTTAGGACAGGTGTTAACTTCTCTTCAGAAGGAAAGCTTGACCAAGGGTTCCTAATATTTAAAGGGGGTTGGTTTTTCATCACCCTCACCTTCAATATGTTTGAGTGAAAGGCCAAATAATCTAATACTTTCCTTTATTTGGTGGTTCATAGCCTTCTATTATTTGGTTCTGCATCCACTAGGGTTGGTAACACCATAGATGCACTTTGAACCACATGAGAGAGAGGAGATGGGCACACCATTTATATATTCCATCCATTAGGGTAGTGACATGAATTGACAACTTTAAAATAGATGCATTCTAGAGAGATTTTATGTGGCGTAATCACGTATATTGGTCAAGTGCCAATCAATAGGTCAAGCCCATAGATCAATGAAAAATTCACAGAGATTGGCCTCACCATATCTATAATGTTCTCTCAGACCTCAGGCAGTCCACAGTCAACAACCCCCCTTTACCTCCTCCATGATAAGTTACAAGGCTTGATAAAATTGTAGAGCCATACTCACTAATTAAACCGGTTGGGGGTGGGAATATTAGGTTGTATTTTAGCCTACAATTACAATTAATTTTTGGGCGGNAATAGGGGGGTGAAGGGGGCCATAGAATTTTGAGGGTGATGCAATAAGATAGAAAGGGTTGGAGGACTTTAGGAGAGGACCCTTTGACTACAAACTATAAATAGCTTCCTGGGTTGCGTGGGACTATTTTTCAGGTGTGTCATTATGGATTAGATCAGTCTTTTTAGTGAGTATTCTAAATTCTTTCATATATTAAGATATATTGATATTTTGGTTTTAAAATCTCCCTCCCCCAGGGTGAATCCCATTCCCTGTCAGGGGTGAGGGATAGAACAGTGAAGGATGGTACAACCATTGGCTAGCCTAACATATTCCTGAATGAAACAACTAGAATAAGGAGGGAAATGATATCAGTTTTCAAGAAGGAAGGTGGTTGACGAAGTTATGACAACCAAATATACAACCAAAGAAATTTAGTTATATTCTCTTATAATATGCCAACATTCCATAGAATTGAAGGGGAAGATATAGGGACTCACCCTTAGAATAGTAGGGCTAGTTGCAATCGAGATTGAAGGAGAGAACAAAGCCAGATGTATGAGCCAACCTCTCCATTGGAGAGGTTGGACGGTTCCTTGGAGTTAACTACCGAGATATTTCTCAAAATTAATAAAAAGGAGGGGCTCTGGGGGTATAAAGACAGATGTAGCCCACAGCCTTACTTCCAAAATAGTACTCTCCAAGATAACACTTATGAGTTCGGGTATTCAAGTAGAAAGAATATTTTTTTCTCTTATCACCATCCATTTGTTCTTAGTCCCTTCCTTCCTGGAGCCCCTACCCCCTACTTTTTGAAGGGAAGGGTAGAAAGCGGATTGAAAGGGATCCCTTGGGAGAGAGAGTAGTTTCATTTTGGTACTGCATGAGAATCCATTTGAATTTATCACTCATGAAAACTTTGACTTTTTTTTTCCAACCTCCTGTGTATTGACCTTTCAAAGGTTCCTTCGCCTTTCTCCTTCATATATAGCACTCTGCTTCTAATCCTACTATCAGTCAAGTCATAGAGGGCCATTAATTGTATGGCTACTTATAATATTTGGTTGATTCATTTCATAGTTACAATTTCTATCTATGGGCCTTTGTAGCAATAGAAAGAGAACACCTCAGGAGGATGTCTTGTTGCTTGACCTTGACAGAGAATACGATTTTAGGAGAAAGGGCCCTCTCCTGGTAGAATTGATTAATAGTCAAGTGTCCTTCCCCTTCCTCTTCAATAGTGGGAGGAATAGTGTCTATTCATATGTCCCTCATCCCATAAAGTGACCTAAAGCACCATGGTGAATTGATTCATTGGAAGAAAGTGCCCATGTCAACTTAAATAGATAGATAGATTCGAGTGAGTGCACCCAATGTTCATTTGAAACTAGGATGTAAAATGGCTATGCCCTGGTAAAAGTACATAATTTGAACTACAGTCTCCCTTACCCCCCCCTTTAAGAGAGGTAGATTATTGTAGGGGCCCACCCAACCAAGGCATGCCCATTTGAATCTCACCTAAGAAACTATCTCTATTTAGGAAGTTGAATTCAATGTCCGCTCTATCACTCCCACCCCTTGTCTATAAGCCAACCTCAATGATCTTTATCTCTTTTCTTAGGGACCCAGTTGGGTGTGAATAGATAAAATAGGTAAAATAATCCCCTTTCCATAAAAGTATCAATTATCAATCCTACCCTACCTAAACAGTCAATTGGTCCCTTAAAAGGTGGTGTATGGGGATGATAGAGAGTGTGAATGTGGAAAGAGATGGTAAATTTCCTCCCAGTCTACCTAGTTAAACCAAGTAAAGGTTGTGTATAAAGTAGTTGGTTCATATTATTGTAGGGAATCGCCCCCCCCCCTTCATATTATTTTAGGGATTCTCATCTATCTCTCCCTGCCATAGCACAACCCAACCCTTATAATAGTAGGGGTAGGACTACCCTACTCTCGCCCTCCACCATAGAATATGCCCCAACTACCTTATAATAGGTCAGGGCCCACCCATGCATGTTACATATAGAATTGAGCCTTTAGTGTTCGATTGCACCCCCTTTTAGAATTTTTGTAGGGGTAGCCTCAATTAATGTACAATTTCTATGAATAGGTTGCCTATTATCTAGGTAGGGTGGGGGCTTAGTTGGAATGTTACATATAGAATCTTGATTGAAAGACAACTATAACCATAGAATAGTAGGGTTGGGTGGGGATTATAGTTGGGGGATCTTTGGATAATTAATTAATATACATGGATAATTAATATACTCTCGTGAGAAAGTAGAACTACTACTATTATAGTCGCTCTAGTACTTAAGAATAGATTAAATAGATTAGAATTTCTATACTAATATACTATACTATACTAGAGAATTCTATTCTCAACGAGGATCCACTATTCTCGAGAATGGAGTTTTTCCATAGAAAATACTTACCCAAATCTTTACTTTTATTGCTTGTCCTTAGGATTAATATTCCTACTATAGATGTGTCAGGATGATATCTGAAACAATCATATGGATGATCAGCACCGGTTCAAGCCAGATAAAACACATAAACATAGGGATAATTATGCTCATTAATCAAGGTTCTAGGTTAACCCTCCTTCCTCAATGCCCTCGATTCTCTTGATTGGTTTCAAGCTTTCATTGCTCTGCTAAAGGCATTTAACCCAACCAGATAGAATGTTGGATCCTTAAAATAACAGGTGGAGATCATTCAAAGGTAGGGAAAAAATATGAGGGATTAAATATGGTGGGTGGGAGGCCCCATAGGAGGTTGGAGTGGGTTTCCCTCTATTCTATTATTGGAGGAGTTTTGTTGTTCCATTCTATTCTTCTGAAATGAACCAACAAATATAGATAGGTTCACCAATGTGATCTGGGGATTCAATCAAGGCATTCAAGACTATTGGTAATGAGGTGGCCTATATAACTCCTATTCCTTATTGCAAGCCGAGGAGAATCTATCTTCTTAAGCTCCTCTCCCCTCAACTTAATAGTGGAGTGTAGGTCATTGGTCGAGTGGCGCAAAGGTGGTGCATGTGAAGATATAGTTGGCAACACCCTTCGTAGACCCCTATAATCCTATGGATACTACATACCTACTATTTTAAGGGGCCCGATGTGTGAAATAAAATCAGTTCCCCCTTGTCACTTTCCACTCAATTCAAAACCATTTTAGGATGAGCAATTCAAATATAAAACCCCATATAGTTGTAGGCCCCCCTCTAATTATATTTACTAAAATAATATAATAATAGGGGCTCCAATTATAGTTGCTAGAATAATACAATAATAGGGGCTATTTTCCAAGGGCATGCAAGAACTATAGTTTCCCACCCACCAAAAAATAATTGGGGAAACCTCTCCCCATAGAATTGTAGGGTGAGAAGTAAATTAAGAAACCTGATATGGGCTAGTAAGCGCACTATAGTTCCCACAATTTAATCTGAGGGGGGCCAATGACTATTTTTTAGGGTGGGAGGTATAGTTGCATAGTTATGTTATTCACTTATTCTATCCCCCTACAAGAATCTAAGGGCCTGCCTTTAGAATAGTAGGGATGACCCTATTATTATATTATTCATATTACGTATAGAATTTGGCAATAATAGAACAATACTTTTATTGAATCATCACTACCAATCCCATAGAATTGTAGGGGCCTCCCCTGATGCCTGTAGTTATTGTCAAGATTTAATTGGAACATCAATAGCAGGAGTCTATGCCTACTATCTATGGGGCATATGATTTAATTATTGCTCATACAGGTCATTCTAAAGAATAATTTCTCCTAGATTCTATACGTAACATACCCTACCTTCCTTTATCCCTCCCTTATAGTACATTCATGCATAGGTATATTATTGTAGGGTCCCTATCCTTCTATTTTTCTTAGGGTGAATATTTTTTTAGTCCAAGGTAGTGTTTGTGCATGCAGGGTAGGGGATGTAATCATTGATTTTTAGGAAAGGTCCCTACTATTCTATTAGCGTAGGTCCCCCATCTGCTAGGTAGGAAGAAGTCAAGCAAGCAACTACGGTTGATCCTATACCAGTATATGTCAAAATATATGTGTGTGTTTCAGATCTAATATGACTTTATGCCCCTATTAGTTTATGGCCTAGCAACCCCAGTTGCAACCCCCCGAGTGAAAGCGTCCAAGCAAGAAGGATTCAAGGCATAAGTTTTGCATTCAGAGCCATATATTTAACCAATTTATCTAGTTTATTGAGTTGATCCAGTCAAAAAAGTAGTTCCAATTCCGATTCCATATTTTGTAATAGAGCCCACATCCCTTCTAGATTGATAACCATAATACTAAGATTCAGTGTAGAGAAAATATCCACTTAGACCTTATAGCTAATAATTGTCCCTTTGTGAACCTGGTATTATATTCGATCAATCTACCTTAGTCAATCTAGAATTATAGCTGATGAATTCTCTACTTTGTGAACATGGCCCTCTAGTAGCTAGGAATTTAGACCAATGCATTTTACTTTGTCATTTTCCCGAAGATGGTCTTATGAGTCACTTGGTAGATCCCCATAATGATTAGCTTAGCGTGTATGCACTTGTTATTAAGGAAAAGTGTGTAGTTCAAAAGACCAACAACAAGTGGTAAAATTCCATTAGTGAACCAAGTCTTTTTTGGGTAATTAATCCTTATATAAACTAACATTGTACTGGTAAAATAGACTTAGTGAACATGGCGATTATGGTGAATTGGACTAAATAACCTTGCATTTTACTTGGTAATTTATATTTAATGCACATGACATATGGGTTGGTTAAATCTCCTTCAATAGCCTAGCCTTAGCATACGAGTTAGTCAATTATGCAACATTCACATGCCCTATAATAGTCATCCCCTTATATAGAGGGAGGGGGGTAGTCATATTCACCAGACAAATTCCCTGGCCCCTTAAAATAGTAGGTTTAGGGAATCCTGTACGCTATTAATATATAGTTGAAGTCAGACTATAATTGATCAAAAGTTTTGCACCCTACCCCTACTATTCCCACTCTTGTTTGAGTGCCTTCAATAATACTTAGGTAGCACTCAAAATGAGATAAACAACTCAACTTACTATTATCCCTACCCTAATGTGTCAAGAGTAGAATAGATCACACATTTCTCACGGCATCTGGATCAAAATGTATATCCTATCCCAACTCACCACACTTCTTTCTTGGTTCTACTTGAATATGTGACTAGATAAATGATCAGGAATGCATCAGATACATCTTTGAATAACTGATGAAGAGGCCAAAGAAGAGCCAACAGTTGGAGAAGTTCAACTTTCAAAGGGGTAATCTCCACCTAGATGCTAATGATAACTTGCATGTGCAATTGATCCAGGTTAAAACAGACTCGAGGTTTATATGACCTCATATTTGGTGTACCTTATGGTAGCACAAGCTACTTTCTTGTGTGTAAGCACATGAAATCATGTCTCCTACAAAATTTCCACACATGAAGTTAGTCACTTATTATGGTATCCACATATATAGGTTTGGGTAATTAAGCTAAGCTCAATTAGGCTAGGTTATCCATATATCCTTGTATATTAGGTTATAGGAGGTCATATAAAACCTCAGGTTTGTTTTAACCTAGATCAATTGCCCATGCAAGTTATCCTTAGCATCCAAGTGCAGATAAGCCCTTTTAAATTTGAATTTCTCCAACTACTAGCTTCTTTGGATTCTTCGTTAGTTATTCATTGATGTATCTAATGCAGTCCCTAATCATTTCTCTAGTCACATATTTTAGTAGAACTAAGAAATAAGGGTGGTGGGTTGGGGTTGGATATACATTTTGATCCAGATACCATGATAAATGTGCTACCTATTCTCTTCTCAACACATTAGGGTAGGGATAATAGAAAGTTGAGCTTCCTATATCATCGTGAGCACTACCTAAACATTGTTGAAGGAATTCAAAGAAGAGTGAGAATAGTAGGGGTAGGGCGCAAAACTTTTGATCAACTATAGTCCAAAATAATAGGTTTGAGGATTCCCTAGCCATACTATTTTAAGGGGCCAAGATATTCATCTGGTGAATATTACTACCCCCCCCCCCCCNTTCATCTGGTGAATATTACTACCCCCCCCGCCCCCCCCCTCGCCTCCCACTCTATATAATGGGCTGACTACTATAGGGCATGTGAATGTTGCATAATTGAATAACTCATATGCTAAGTTTGAGCTATTGAAGGAGATTTAACCAACCCATATGACATGTGTATTAACTATAAATTACCAAGTACAATTCAAGGTTATTTAGTCCAATTCACTAGAATCACGATGTTCACTAAGTCTATTTTACCAGTACAACATTAGGTTATATAAGGATTAATTACCCACAAGGCCATATAAAACCTCGAGTCTATTTTAACCTAGACCAATTGCACATGAAAGTTATCCTTGGCATCCAAGTGGAGATAAGCCCTTTGAAAGTTGAACTTATCCAACTATTGGCCCTTCTTTGGCTTCTTCATTAGTTATTCATTGATGCATCTGATGTAGTCTTGATCATTTCTCTGGTCACGTATTTGAGTAGAACCAAGAAAGAAGGTGGGTGGGTTGGGGTAGGATACACCTTTTGATCCAGATACCATTATAAATTTGCTACATATTCTATTATTGACACATTATGGTAGGGATAATAGTAAGATGAGCTACCTATCTTGTTGTTAGCGCTACTTAAGCACTATTAAAGGCACTTAGAGAAGAGTGAGAATTGTAGGGGTAGGGTACAAATTTTTTTATCAACTATAGTATGACTTCAACTATAGAATAATAGGGTGGATGATGCCCTAACACTACTATTTTAAGGGACCAGAGCATTCGTCTGGTGAATATGAATGCCCCCCCCTCTATATAATGGTCTGACTACTATAGAGTTGTATACTAGAAAAAGTATATTCATGAAACATTACATTAATCTACTCAAATTGATAAAATATAAATATCTAACATGCTAAATATTAAATTGAAAGGATTAAAACCATTCCATGTCTCTCTAAATACGAAGACTAAGGATTCTATCAGATCTTAAGAACTTCTAAAGTGACAATCCTAGAATGAGAATTTTATATATGATGAAGATTGAACTACATGATAAACAAATTAAGCTAAAAACACGATGAATTCTGATGCAAAATGAATCTAATTATGCTATTGAATTCAAATTACTCTAAGAAATGGATGCATATTGGACTATAATGACAATGCAAATGATCTTAGATGTAAAGTGGTGATTTGCATTAACAAATGCATTCTATTTATAGGATTTCCCCAAGGGTAGGGGTAGAGTGATTTAACCATGATTAGATGAGAGAGGTTGAGTTGGGTTTCAAATAGGGGGACACACTGACAAAATGGGTGGTGAGGATAGCAATGAATAAATGAGTGGCTAAGATAGAAAATCTTGGAGTGATCCATGCACTTTCCATCCTCTCTTCTCATTAGCTAATTGATGTTTGTCCCCTTTGTTGAAAATAGGAATTAATTAATTCAAACAATTAATTAAAATAGCCACGTAGGGGAATTATATGGGTTGGATTTGATTTATATTTAATTGAACTATATAACTAATTGATTAAATCAACTAGATAGTTTAATTAACCCCTTTTGACTTGTATTTAATTAATTAATGGGTTTGTTAATTAATCTATGATGTTGACTTGATTTGACCCCTTTGACTTTGGTTGACCAATTTAGGGCATCTACAAATGCCCCTCTTTGAAGCAATATGTGAAGCGCATTGGTTCAAAGAATATTTGATTGTTTCAATTCACTGATGCATAATCTGAACTTGATGACTGATTTGCTGATTTATGATATGATATGATGATACAACCCTTATATACTAGCCTGACGAAAGATTTCACCGATTTGATCTTCCCTATTGATTATTTCCAAAAAATTTGATTAAATGATAGGATGTTACCCTTGATGATGAAAAAAGACTCTTATATTAATCCTTGATTTGAATCTTTGGTGTTGATATGATGCCCCCTTAGGAAATGAATCAAAATAGTATTGAGTAATTTGGATAATTTGTATAATTTTGAATTAGATTACGATTTTGATTTGTTTCCCGATAAAAATTAATTTGGAATATGTCCTAGTTTAATTATATCATTGATGACAAAATATTTGATTGATAAAATGTTGTTGATGCTCCAGATAGGTTGATGATGTTTTGATATCGTTTGATGTTAGTCAAAATCAGTTGGTTGATTTTGTATTAATGTCAATCTGATAGGATAGGTAGGTTGATGTATTGATTTTCCTTCCTCAATATCTAGAGTTAGGAAATTTGATGCACTCAAGATGAGAAAATGGATGATAGGATAAATGATTGACGTTAGATGATCAATTGGATGGTTTGAATGATTGCTATTTGAATGGATAAACATACTTGGATGTCTTGATGATTAGCGGTCCATTAAATGTTCTCATGATGCAAAATATGGGTCTGGAAGAAGAGAAGGGGCATCCACTGGTGTAGGTCTACAGGTGATGGATAGAGTTATATTGCCCCTAGATGATCATATGGTTAAGTTTCCCCTAGTTGATCATATGTATATTGATGATATCCTTGATGCAATATTGATAATTTGAGGGACCAGACATTTGATGATGTACTTTGGTTATGGACTGTAATGATATAACTATGATTAAATTTTTATCCCATTTTTGAAGAAATCACATAACTATGATAATGCAAGATTTACTCTAAAATGAATGCAAGATTCAAAATGCAACTATGATTGTCACTTATCACTAGATTGTTTTTTTTTTTTGTTATTTTCATCATTGAGCTTTTTGGAACATATAAAGGCACAACCCTCACTGGTTATATTTGCAAACCATGATTGTATGAATACCTCTTGCCTTGGATTTCAATAACCAAAATGATACAAACCTCACTGGTGAGATTGGCACACCATAGGAGTATGAATACTGCTTTCGTCAGATTCAATGTTGCAAGTGGATTTTGGCATTAAGATATGAGCAATCTAAATGTCCAAGGTATCTATTTGCATAAATATATAAAGATATGATCCATGTTGATATACAAATGTCCTTGATGATTCTTTGATGATAATATCATTAGAATAACTTGCATACACTTAGGAATTAACCTTACAAGAAGAAATCAAGAAAATTTCATGTCTTCATCATTGCTAATCTAGTTCAATATATTATTTGTTTTCTAAAAAGACATGATACAAAAATCAAGAAACAACATTAAACTATCTTTTCTTTTTGTTTGTTGATCCATTTTCTCATAAAATTTTCATCTATTCTGATCCTTGTTCACATTGTTTGATTTGGATATTACATCTTAGCATTTGATTTGCTTAGCTTGTGAATTTGATACGATTCAATTGTTTGAATTTTGGAAATTTGATAGTTATATCAATCAACAAGTGTCAAAGGTTGTGATTCTGATTTTTTATGAAGTGTGTTGAAGTCACACTTGTGTCTGTCTTTGTGATGAGCTCCTTGAATTTGAATTGTGCTCCCAATTATATTTGACAATGATAATGGACCAAGGTAACTTTCAAAACCCTTACAAAAGTTTTGGTTATGCAAATGCAGCTTTGAGAGTTTATTAAAGATTTTGATTTTTTGATCTAAAAAAAAATGATTTTTTTCAGGAAAATTTTTCACTTTTTATCCATCAACTTGCTAATCCACATGTCATGTCCTACACCTTTCTATACATTGGGGGAAACCAATTTGATCTTTCTTGATAATCAATGGATAAGCCATGATGGCTTAAAGTGAATGAATGAAAACCCTCAAGAATAGTCTCTTCAAGATCATCCAAACTAGACAAAATGATATCACGATATGAAACATGTTTTGGATAAGCAATGGAATCCAATGATGTAGTGCTAGATAGCATATAGGATAATGACCTGGTGTCATGCAAGAATGTGGTCCAAAAGAAAGGACATGTCAAGAGGATTTGGAGAACCTGTATCAGATTTTATGTTCTTCATTGTGATCAAGACCAAAGGGCCGATTCAGATATGGAATGGATAGGATCACACAATAAAGATAAAGGGGTAATGGATGGTTTGGGATTATGGAAATGCTACTTAGGAATAATTAAGGTGGATTTGGGATAAGCACAATCATGATAGGGTAGCATGGAAGAATCAAGTGAATAGGCTGATGGAAAGGATAACGAATGTTAAGATACCTGATGCTCACGAATATGTTCAACCTTATCAAGATAAAAGATGAAAGAAGGAAATATGATAGGATAAATGGTAGATAATAGATGAAAATCATGATGGATAACATGGCTGATATGGCATGGGTGAAACTTTCTCCCAAGTGTTGAGTACAAGAAGGTGAATTACACATGGCGCTTGTTTGTCAGGTTTTCATCATGGTACTTGCTTAAGGCACCACAAGAAGTGGTTTTAACTATATGAGGGATTTATTTCTCTTTATTTTTCTCTTTTTCATCTTTTTCTTTTCTTTTCTTTTTCTTTTTTTTTTTACATTTTCAATATTTCTCCAGCATCTGGATCTTTGGATAATGCTCTTTTGAAATATATGCTATAATGGAACATGATTATTTAAAGTATGCCAAAATATGTTGATAGGGTGATAGAAAGGAGAATGATATGGAGGATAAGGTAGATGGTGGCTAAGGATTCATGTGATTGGATCAGGGGGATGAAAGGTTGGCAAGTAGGTGTTGGGTAATGGATGGGATATTGGAAGGTTTGTGTAGGGATAGATGGAAATGGTGAAAAAATTGTCTTTGGCACAAACCTTGAAGGGTGATGGAATGATGGAGGAATAATAGATTGGAAAGAATAAAATTTTGATGTAGGAAATAATTTAGATCTTGGGATACGTGAACCCAAAAAAGATGGAGGAAGTGATGGTGTAATCGAGGTAGTGGATTTTGGGATATATGAGCCCAAAGTAGACTTGGAAAGTGGAAAATGTTTGGAAAGCCTTTGGAATCTTGAATGTCAACTTTGATTTTTCTTTTGTATGCAATTTCTTCAAAAGTGACTTGGGAATCCACATAACTGTTGATTTATCTTTCTTTTGTGATGTTTTTGAATGCATTTCTTCAATGAGGGATATTAGAACCCACATTTTATTTGATTTTTTCTTTTTATTGATGGACCTTTGTGGTCTCTTTGATATTTCCATTTACTTTGTATTAACATATCGATTAGATTGGACATGTTGATCTTTATACACATGTGGATTCTTGGATTTATGATTTCCTTGTTTGACATCCCAGTTTCTTCCAAAGGTTTTGGGAATTGTGGGTGGATAGGAATGATATGTAGAGTTCATGTGGATAGGTGCTTGGAAATTCCTAAATCATGTGTCCTTCGTTGATCTTGATATGTGATAGGGTAAGTGGACGACAAGCTATAATGAAAGGCACGGTGGATGGAGGAATATATGGACCCAATATGGATGGAAAGGATAAAGGGTTTATCTTTGGGATATCGGGACCAAGAATGGAGAATGGATATGGTTACGTTTGAATGGAGGGATATAAGGCGTGTAATGAATATCAAAATATTTAGAGTGAGCTATATCACCATAGTCATCATCTTTCAGAATTATCTTTATCTTAACGGGCTCATTGATAGCTTTGATAGGAACAACTTTGATAGGAGAAATTGAATCTTGAGGGGATTTATTATCATGAGGGGGATTAGAAGAAATGATAGCTTATTTAAGTATATATGGAGGATCATGAAAAGGAGGTAATAGGATACTGTGATCTTGACATATAAGATTATTATTGAATGGGGCGAGAATGGAGATGGAGCTGGTAAGAGGATATATGGAGTTGGAGGTAGAGATGGTACTTTGCTCTTGGTTTTCAATAGGCTCATTATAAATGGTGGGGGGAATATATTGATCTTGCTTAGGAAGTGGATAAGACATGAAGTTTGGAGGGATAATTTGTTCTTGTCATATAGGGGTATTATCTTGGAAGAAGTACATGGGTATGAGGAGATCATTGTAAGACTCTATGAATATGGGACCTTCATCAAATATTGGATAGAAATGGATGGAATATTGATCTTGATCTTTAATGATACTTGTTTCTTCGCACTTTGGATTACTCTCTAGACATGGAGCCACTTCTAAGGACACGGTAGGAGTTTGAATCTGCATGAGGGATTCTTGAAGGCCCAATGAAGGATTAGTTGGAGCATATATGATAGGCGTTGAAGAACATGAAGGTTTGGGGTATATGACCTTGGAGACATGGAAAAGATTTACAGAAAGGTGTAAGTTAGCTTGGATTTATTTTAGAGGTAGTCCTTGAGGGTAGACATAGTAAGCTTGAAAAGCATTAGGTTCTTTGTTTGTTGGAGGTGCTTTGGCTAGCTTTGTTTCTTTAAGAGGTGAATGAATGGTGGAAGAAGTATAGGTTGTATGAAAACCATTACTAGACACAGGTTCATGATTTAGATCTTTCTTGAGAGTAGTATCTTGTTCTTCATTGGGATTTTCAATTTTGATTATATAATCATCAATGAGATATTGAATTTTATGCTTCAACTCCATGCAATCTAAAGTTTCATGTTCATTATGTCTATGATATGTACAATAGTTGCTAAAAAATACAAATCCACATGAAATAATTTGAGGCAACGTGATGAGACTATTTTCAAGAAGTTCTTCCAAATTTGAGTCATAAGTTTTTCCAAAAGGAGTAAGTGATTTGTCTAATGGACATTTAAATTCACTTGTATTTATCAAAGAGATGTTGGATTCAAGATCACGATGATCTTATTTTTTGTTGTCATATGATTTATAGAAAAGACTCTCAATGGAACTTGATGTAACTTCCTCTTCATTCTCTTGATAAAAGATAAGGTGTCCATGAAGTTTTTTATTCTTTATCAAAGATGGATTTGTTGTGATTAAATGCTTCTTTTTTTGAATAAAATAGAGGTATGGATGGTTCATGATAATAGAGAAATGGACATACATAGATTGATCTTAATGAGTACTTGTTGGATTGATCCTTAGATGTTCTCGTGTTGACCAAAGAGATTTGATATTTAAGATCACAATGATATGATTTGATGTTTTCATCTGATGAGGATTGTTGAGATAGGACTAATTCCTCATGATTTTCTTGATCAAAGATTGGATTCTCTTAAGACTATGAGATAGGTTCGTGATTAAAGATTGGGTTGCCACTAATATGTTCTTTATCAAACATAGTATGGTCATGATGTTATTCTTGATTGATGTGAGATTGTGAAGTAACCTTTTTGTTTGAAGAAGATGAAGATATGCATGACTCATGATCATAGAGAAAATGAAGGATTGATATTAATGAGGACTTGTTGGATGATGTATCATGAAGTTATTTTTGATCAAAGATAGGATTATGATTTTTAAATGCCTCTTAGTTTGAAGAAAAGGGAGGGATGTTTAGATCACAATTAAAGAGAAAAAGGACAAATTGATCTTAACAAGTACTCTTTGGATGATATATTAATTTCTTCCTTTAGGTCTTGGATTTGTGATTGCAAAGACTACATTTTCTTTGTGAGGACTTCCCTGAGAATCTCTTCTTCTCCATTGTCATGATTATGATATATAAACCAATTGTTTTCAGTCATGATGTGATTGTCTTGATGTTCTTGTCTAGGTGATTGAGAAGGTGCGATCTCTTGAAGATAGGGTACTTCTTCCTTATGCAAGGTTCCGTCTTCTTGTAAAGACAATTTAATATGGTGAAATCTTGTCAAAACCAACATGAAACAAAATTTTGGATATTTGTTGAAATAGTATCCTTTTGAGAAGAATGAGGATATTTATCAAATTTGGATATTTTAATGGATGTTATTTTATTTTGATATCACGCATCATCAAGTATAACAATCACAAATACACTTGTTTTATAACCTTAAAAAAACTACACACAAAAGTGTATATTCTGAAATGTTTTTAACAAGGTCTCCACAAGAAAACACTTCAATCAAACTACATATAGTTAATTTGGTTCACTATGGCTTGAAAAGGTAGGCATTGCTATATTAACTAGGTGTTCAGTTCAGGTTCCAAGCAAAAATATCAAATGAATCATACAAGGCACACCTAGTCGTGCAAGCGCAATTGAGGCCTATAGCCCTACGAGTCTAGGCTTTTGATATTTTTTCCCTCTAAGTTTTTGAACTTAACCGAGGTCTTTATTTATAGTGGGTGGAATAGGTTGGCTTCACCTTGTTCCCACTTTGGGTCGTCCCTCTCACCGACTTTATTAAAGTAAATCTCGGGAGGTAGGCCCAATAAAGTTATAACATGTATATATGAAAGCAAGAAATCAAAATGAACACAAGTCTAGGAGTTTCATTCACCAAAAGGTGAAGAACATATCCCTATTTCTTTACTTCACATAAATGTTTAACATTGTTCTTTCCCAAGCCTTTTAATCTAAGAGAATTAGAGCATGTTTGGCATTTTGATCAACTTAGAAAGTTGAGACCATAGGCCTAATACGTTTTATTCACAAACAAAGAGGCTTTATTTTAGTGTTTGTTCATTCCTTAACCTTTATTTCTATCGTCAAATTTGGCATGTTTAGAATTTTGATCAACTTAAAAAGTTGAGAGCATAGGAATAATGCTTTATTCGACAAACAATAATAGGATTTTATTTAAGCTATATTTCAACTTTTGAAAAGTCACAAGTTAAGCAAATGACTTGAATTTAAAAGGATTTAGAACTCATCTTGTTCAAAGCTTATGCACATTTTTGAGAATATTTTATGTTTTTCAATATGTACTTTGGCGATCATTCCTGCTCCAAAGCATCCCCTTCACAAATATTAATCCAACACAATCTAATACAAAGTGAATGAAATCAAAATATACATGCAAATTTACTCAAATTTCCAAATGACAAAGGCTTAATTCAATGATGGGAACTTAAATTTGTACGTATTAAAAACTTTCAAATAATGTTCATAAGATTTGATTTAAAATTTCTAAGATATTTGCTTTGTGAACCTTCTTTGCATACTTATTTAACCTTTTAGAATCCTTCTCCTTGTGATAATCTGAAATCTTGAATGTTGGCTTCTTCACTTTCTTCAAATTTGACATCTGCAAAACATTTAAAGTTAAATTAGTTTAAAGATTTTCAAATTTAACATAAAAATGCATAAGCGCTAAAAGAATACTTGTAAGTGCCAAAGAATGTTTGTAAGTGCTAAAAGAATGTTCGTAAGCGCTAAAAAAATGCTTGTAAGCGCTAAAAGAATGTTTGTAAGCACTAAAAGAATTCTTGTAAGTGCTATAAGAATGTTAATAAGTGTTGTAAGACTATTTGTAAGCACTAATGTTCTTCATGTAGGCGGTGAAAGAATATAAGACAGGAGATAGAAGAAATTTAACACACGTGGAAACTACATGAAAATGCGTTGATCTTTGTCGTCTAAGAGCTATTTGAAGCTGAAAATGCATTGAAATTTATCGTATACATGTTGTTTATTCCTGTAAATGTGTCAAAATATACTCTGCATGCATCATTTCTCTTGTTTAAAAGTGTTGTTGTACCTACAATTTTTAAATCACCAACAAAAAACACCTTCAAATTAGCAAATAAAGATCACATTCTATTAGATTGAGGCTCCTGCCCCATGGTGGGTGCCATTATGTATACTAGAAAAATATATTCATGAAACATTACATTAAGCTACTTAATTTGATCAAAGATAAAGATCTAGCATGCTAAATATCAAATTGAAAGGATTAAAATAATTCCATGTCTCTCTAACTATGAAGACTAAGGATGCTCTCAGATCTTAAGCTCTCCTAAAGTGACAATCCTAGAATGAGAATTTGATATATGATGAAGATTGAGCTACAAGATAAACAAATTAAGCTAAAAACATGATGAATCATGATGCAAAATGAATCTAATTATGCTATTGAATTCAAATTACTATAAAAAATGAATGCAAATTGGACTATAATGACAATGCAAATGATCTTAGATGTAAAGTGGTGATTTGCATTAACAAATGCATTCTATTTATAGGATTTCCCCAAGGGTAGGGATAGAGTGATTTAACCATGATTAGATGAGAGAGGTTGAGTTGGGTTTCAAATAGGGGGATACGGTGACAAAATGGGTGGTGAGGATAGCAACGACTAAATGAGTGGCTAAGATAGAAAAGCTTGGAGTGATCAATGCACTTTCCATCCTCTCTTCTCATTAGCTAATTGATGTTTGTCCCCTTTGTTGAAAATAGGAATTAATTAAGTCAAACAATTAATTAAGTTAGCCATGTAGGAGAATTATATGGGTTGGATTTGATTTATATTTAAGTGAACTATATAACTAAGTGATTAAATCAATTACATACTTTAATTAACCCCTTTTGGCTTGTATTTAATTAATTAATGGCTTTGTTAATTTATCCATGATGTTGACTTGATTTGACCCCTTTGGGTATGGTTGACCAATTTAGGGTGTCTACAAGGGCATGTGAATGCTACATAATTCACTAACTTGTATGCTAAGGCTAGGCTATTGAAGGATATTTAACCAACCCATATGCCATGTGCATTAAATAGAAATTACCAAGTATAACGAAAGGTATTTAGTCCAATTCACCAGAAATGCCATGTTCACTAAGTCTATTTTACCAATACAACATTATGTTATATAAGGATTAAGCTTATATAACCTAACATTATACTGGTAAAATAGACTTAGTGAACATGGTGATTCTGGTGAATTGGACTAAATAACCTTGAATTGTACTTGATAATTTCTATTTAATGCACGTGGCATATGAGTTGGTTAAATATCCTTCAATAGTTCAACCTTAGCATACAAGTTAGTCAATTATGTAGCATTCACATGCCTTATAGTAGTTAGCCCATTATATAGAGCGGGAAGGGGGGGTGGGGGGGTTGGGGGAAGTAATATTAACTAAGGATGAAAAATTGATTCCCTATAGAGCCTTAACAAAAGATATCGAGCAACATTTTGAATTGATATCATTTGAGCAAATCCTGAGAATCAAGAATAAAGTAATAGATGCAATGGCTACTATTGGATCTTTGTTTGACATACCACCAGATGTTACACATTGTGAATTCATGGTCAAACAACTCACGGTCCCTACCTTTGAAGTGCCTAAGTCTGAGATTGTGTGAAATTTTTTTGGTCCTAATTCTCCCTGGTAACAAGATATATATTACACCTACTTAACTAGCCAAACTATCCCCCTAGACTTGTCATTAAACCAAAAGAAGTCGTTGATAAGGAAATTCTCCCATTACACTATTATTTCTAATACACTTTATCGATGTAGTCAGGATGGAAAATTCCTCATATGTCTCAACTTGGTATGATCACAAACAACAATATCATAAGTACATGAGGACATTTGTGGTGCTCATTTTAGTGGCTTGAGCTTAGATAATAAGATTTTAAGAGTTGGGTATTATTGTCCTACAATGAAAACATATTCTTTCCTATATGTACAAAAATGTACAAAGTGTTAGATACACGAGAACCTCATCCATGCACCTTCTTAAGAGTTGTAGTCACTGACATCATCATGACCATTTTTGCAATGGAGGTTCGACCTAGTTGGAAAGATTCATCCCTTATCTCCTAATGGTCCTGAGCACATAATCATAACCACTGAGTATTTCAAAAATTGGGTTGATTCAGTTCCAATGACCTACATCACTAGTAAACAAATTTACAAGTTTCTTTTGAACTATATAATTAGTCAGTATGATGTTTTTGATTAAAAAAGTAGCCAAAACTAAGGGGCTGACCCAACACAAAAAATAAAGCTAGCACAAGAAGTGCTAGACTACCAGCATAGAACCATCAACAACACACCCTTAGCCTATCCTTTTCTTAAAAATCAAAAATCAAATGCCACATGCCCCAACTTCACCATGAAATTGGTAACTAGCCTATGATCACTAACAGACCCCAACTTCACATTGAAATTGGTAACCAGCCTGTGAACATCTATAGCAGTAAAGTTCTTAAAAATCCTACCATAAGTAAAAAACCAATTAACAATCTTATGGCCAACATAGATTAAAAAACACCGTAAAAAATCGGCCCATAATGACCGACCACCAAAAGTAGCTAGAGAAAAAGAAAATCAAGAAAGAACAGAAGGAAAATCACTTGGAGTTTTCCCCCCTCCATTTAGTAGCAGCTTCACCCACTCCTCCAAAAGAAATTGGAAAAGCTTCCCATCATTATTTTCCTCATCAGAAGTCTTCGAACTCTCCAGGTGCAGGAGTTGAAGTGTCGTAGCTACCGAATGCATCACCTTAACGATGAATTCTGTAATTCTGTTGAAGCTCTATCCCAACTCCCTGATTTCATTCTTCATCACCTGTGGGTCATTTTTGGAGTCCAAGTCCTGAATTAAGTCCTGGAGCCACTTGATATCACAATTCATTTAGTTTAGGTTAGCCTTAACCTCCTCATCACTTTCCTTCGGGACCTCATCCTTATTTCCCCATGTATCCTTCTTACCACAGTAACCTCCAGCTGGCCCAAAATTGAGGTAGTAGTGAGCAGAAACTCTATCATCTGTTCTCCCATCATATTATTTTTGGAGAAATCCACCATGGGAAATTTAAAACTAGCCAAAATTTGGGTAGATTCCTGGATTTTCTCACCTCCCTCCTTAATTGGGGTATCTTTACCTTTGTCTTTGTCTAAGCTGTCCTCCTTAATTTTAATTTTTTTCCCTTTCTTTTTTTTGTCACTACTTCCTTTTTTCCTCCCCTCTTCCTCCTATGAATCCCCCTCTTCTTCTTCAACCTCTAGGTATCTCTTCTTGACCACCTTCTGTTTAACTTGAGTGTTGGATGCAATCTTGTGGGACCTCCTCTTGTTGTCATTGTCTTCCTCTTCCTCCTCTGATTCAATGTTTATTTGAACTTCTCCCACCAGACCATCTTTGTATTGGCGTGCGTTCTTGGGCTTATTCCTCACAGGAGTAGGTGTTTTTGAGGACAAGGTAGGTTGTGACTGGGAAGTCACAATCTCAATAAGATTATTAGCAGTGGGGGTATTAATTTCCTTCAAAGTAAAAAATCTAGGAGGGACCAAAGCATGGTGGAAATTGTAAAGACGTAGAATGAGGCCTTGGTGGAGAATGCAGAAGTTTTGCTTCATTTTTTTCTTTTCCCTCACCTCAACGACTAACGCCTCCAATGATTACAACAGAAAAAAAGAAAGGAAATTTCTTCATTGTACCGAAAATTGTTTAATAGAGGGAAGTGATAGTTGTAACAAGTCCCAAACCAACCTTATAGGGTAAGATACTTCATAATAATCAAGAATACCTCATTCTAGGGATCAGACAACTTGTTGCATTTGAAGACACCACAAACACGAACAAGAATCTTTGTCTTTTTGAAAGATATTTTGACGCTTGTATCATCCCTTCTCTTAGACACCTTCTTCCACTTCCTTCCCTCCATAGATAATCCCGTGGCTTTGGAAATTACCTCTTCATTGATTTTGAAGGTTATACCATTAATGGTAACCTTGTGTTCCTCCCAAGAATCCACAAGCTGCATAGAAATAAGCTCATCACTTCCCTCTATGGATTCCATGAAAGGGTAAAAACCTCCTTCCTTAAAATACGTAATGAAACACAGGTTCTTGAGCAACCTAGCTTCAATTTTGGGTGGTTCCACTTGGACCATGTTGCCACCCATCTCAATATTGTTCTCAAAAAGTATCTCCTCTTCTTGAGGCTCCAGAGACATCACAACCGATCTACCACCACACAAACTAGCCCACAGCCAACCCTAGTTCAAACAGCCTCTGCAACACACCCAACTCAAGCAACCAGTGTTGCAAACAATAGATTTCCAATTAGTACTAATACTAATCATTGTAATTGAAAGATTGTAATTCAAACCATAGGAGGTAATATTCTTCCTTTGCTCTCAATGATCTCACTTGGCTTCATTACCCACATCCACCTTTTCCCCCCCTCTTGTTTTCCTCTTTGGTTCTGACCAATCCAGGAGACCATCCAAAGGCAAAGAAGGGGTCGATAGAGCTTTCAACTTAACCTTTATCACACCACTTTGGGAAGGGGAACAAAAATTGGGCACCCTCACCTCCTCCCAGTCACTAATACTACCATCCTCTCCCGAGTCACCCTCTTTCTTTTGGATGCAAGTCAAAGATAGCTTACTCTTCTCGTTGTCCTCTCCCTTTATTTTATCTTTCTTTAGGCTTTCCATTTTGGAGTTAGAGATGTCCTCCAAGACCTTAACAAATTCTCTATCCTCCAAGATTATCTCCTTTTCTACCATCTTGTCTTCTCCAATTTTTTGAGACTATCCACCTCACCCGTCAAGTGAGGGAGCTCCCCTTACAAGGATCCTTGTACTTCCTTCTCCACTTCCTCCCCAACTAAATGACTCACAAAAATACTAGAGTTAAGAGCCAGTGTGGGAAGGTCCTCCAAAACCCCACAAACCTTCCAAGGGAGGCCTTGCAATCTGCCATGATATGACCATGTTTATCACACCTCTAGTAGTAGAGGTGACATTCTCATACAATGGCCTGATTCCATTTACCCCATTTGGATTTTAGCATCACAAAGTTGGGGAGGGGTTTTTTCATAGTAACATTTACAAAAAATCTCACAAACACCAGCCTCGACTTTTGCAAAGTTACAGAGTCCGCTAACACATATTGGCCAAATGAGTTCCTAATCCATGATAGCACTTTATCATCCTAGAATTCCAGGAGGAGCCCTAGGAGATAGACCCACATCGGTGTAGCTTTCTAAAGCTCCACATCCATGTTAAACCCTGGATTCCATTTCAACAGTAACAAACAATGCTTCCCATAGCACCAGTTTCCAGTGGAAACATATATGAAATTTGTCACAGTGTTAAAATTAAAGAGGAACAAGCCCCTAGGCATGGATGAGACATTAAGGTTCCCTTTAAATTTCCATCTGCAGTGCACCACCATCGCACCATATCAATGGTGGGCTTGAAGGCGATGAATCTCCTGACTAGACAAAGTTGTAGCGAGGCCGAAATGCTTTCAACCACCCCATCAGTGACAAAGATCTCCGGATCAAACTCACCCGCATAACATTCAGGGACATCTAGGGAGGAAGGGATCTCTTTTCCCAACACCGTGTTCTTCTAATCCCTAGCTGGCATTCTTTGTCCACCCCCACCCTCTCAGGGCTAGACAGAAGTGAATCACCAATTGCCAAAATCCGCGAGTAAGAAGTGTCATCCAAAACTGAAACAATAGATGAACTAAAGCTCACATTGTCGAAAGATCATCCCTGTGTGATAGCACAAGGAACAGGTCCAGACAAAGAACCACTGGGCCCCTGGGTCCCCCAATGATGAGGAGACCAAAGCTAGCATGAATTTAAAAAAACCAACAGGCGAGAAAAGTTGCATATAATCATTAGAGATTATAAATCCCTCTTCAAAAATAAACAAGCATATGATATTTGCAAAAAATTCCATATCCACCATAACCATTCTTCACTCTACTTTCCCCAAGGTAACAATTAGGCTGAGGCTATGAATAAAGCCATTGTAAAAATCCTAAAAAAGATAGTCAATGAAGCTGGTCAGGACTAGCATCTACAAATCTACCCTGCCATATCGACATACCATACTAGTTTATGTAGTCCCACATGAGCCACTCCATACTTAATAGTATACGGTATTGAGGCTATCTTGCTAGTAGAGGTTGAGCTCCCATCATTGCACGTATCACTTAAACATATTATTTCATATGAGGACTACCAGGTGTATCATCTTAAAATGGAAGCACTTCCATGTTAAGAGCATTTAGCCCTCCTTAGGGGACATTTTTGACCTCCATCATATCATCCTCCCATTTCTGCATCATCTCATACTTCTATGCTGGTTCAGGACCCTAATTGGGCCTCTCCGGGCACCTCCTACCCCACCTAGCATATTTTCTAGGGGTTCTGGCCCCCTGGGTCAAGGTCAACCTCGAACTTGACCTAGGTCAGGGTTGACCTCAACCTTGACCTAGGTCAGGGTCGACCTCAACCTTGACCTAGGTTAGGGTCAACCTCGACCCTGACCAGGGTCCCCATTTCAAAACAGGAAGCTTGTTGGTTGCCGGGGGTCATCAAAAATTCAGTTTTCCCGCTTCCGGGTTGGCTGTTTTGGGTTCCGAAGCATTGATTCCTAAATTATATTTAATATAGGTCCTCTCCTAGGGGAAAAGGCTTTAATGGGAATTTAATCCTCCTATGTAGGCCTCCTTAGAAGATTGTGCCCTAATTTCATATAAAAGGGAAGCTTTCTCTCTCATTTTCTCTAAGTCTTCTAAGTGATACTAAGCGATATTGAGCATAAAAGGAGAATTTTCAAGCATCCATTATTCTACATATTTCTGAGTTATCAAGGTGTTCAAATCTTCCTAAGCATTCATATTCTCCATTGAAGATCAAGGATTCACGCTCTCAAGCCTTTGAAGGGATTAGGTGCAAACATTCAAGATTCATCTTTCAAACCCTAGATCTAGCCATCATGGTGCTGTGATCTTCCTTCAAGATCCTTTGTGCATCCTCAAGACTCTTTCATCATCTCTTCAAAGTGGATTTAAAGCATACAATCATGGAGGTTTATGGTTTCTAAAGTCCATTGCTTTCATACTTACATACTTGCATACATTTGAATTTCAATTACATATATATTGAATATCATAGCTTCATTGTTAGATTCAATTCCACTACTTGCTAGCATTATGTACTTTATTGATTTCAAGGTTAATTCCTAAATTGGGGTTTGACTAAGGCAAACCCATCCCCCACAATAAACAATCCCCTTTTTCTTGCAAGTATAGGTACAAAACAGTTGATTTGAGACCAGATCTGGATACCCTTTTTGGCTTTCTTTCAGACAGCGCGAATAGATTTTCTATCAGACTTGTGCAGGTCAGGGTCAACATTATTGGGTTAGGGTTGACATTTGTGGGTCAAGGTTGACCTTTTTCATAAGATGACATCAAAACGGAAAAAGATTTTTGGGTTTTGTTTGTCTCTGTGTTCCAGTTCGAGATCAACTGTCAGTTTTTCTAGAAATAGTCTACAGACCTCAGAAAATAGCATTCTTTGATCTATAATATTTCAAGATTAGTGCATTTCTCCTATTTCTTCAATTACTATCATATATCATTTCTATACATATAATTAATAGAATTTAAGGTATCTCCTTTGTTATTCTCCTTTCCAAATAGTCGATTCATTTGTGCATTAGCCCTTCTTTGGGGTTGATCAACTTGGATCTCCCATTTGTGCATTTTGGAATAAAAGAGGAACATCTTATCTTCTCCCTAACCATAATTTAAATACCCAATCAATACAATTCAATTCAAGTTAAGGAATTCAATACAATCTAGGCAACTCAAAGAACAATTTATACATCATATTTCAAGATAATCAATAATCAATCCAACCATTCTTTTTTAATACATTATACATTTTTAATAAGCATATATCTATTTCAATCCTCCTTTTACATTTTGGTAAGATAAAGATATTTTCTTATCTTACATTTTGGTGAACCCACGATAGACAACTCCTTCTCTTTGGTGCTAGATTTACATCTTAGATTATAATTTGCAAACACACACTTCTTGCATTTTCATCATGAAATTCTTTTGGTGTATGGCTATTTTTCTCATTATCCTTATTTTAGCATCTCTTTATAGTACCTATGATGTCTATGAGAGTGTCATCCACTTTATCATGTTTGTTAATCTTCATGTTTCACTTGCTTATGCTATTTTAAGATTGACCAATACTAGTCTCCCTACTTT
>MU228384.1:1557207-1568462 GCA_018584345.1 Thuja plicata | reverse complement strand
TAAGTTGTACTTATCCAAAAATTGCTTATGAAGCTGTAGGGTGGATTCAAATGTTGTATCCCAGCTTTCCTTTGCAACCTTCATAACTTCCAGTTTTATTTCTAGCTCGGCAGCTAGACTCACTAAAATTTTTGCAGTCGATAAATTTGCACTAATCTGTGATAACTCCTTAGCTTTTGAAAGTTCCTTCTGTATTACCTCCAAATGAGGCAACAAGCTTGTCTAAATAGTTATCAACTTGGCCCTTATGCGACCATCTTCAGCCATAAGCTCGACTATTCTCCTTTGTGTATTTATCAACTTATTAAAATGTAAAGAACTAGAGGTAGTAGCTTTACCTAAGGTAGTACCAGTTGATCTCAAATCTAACTGTAGCTTCTCAACAAGCTATAAATTATCCTTTGTGAAAAATTCAACATCACATAATTTTCTATACAAAGAATAAACATTGGCTGTAACTTTCTCTAAGGTTTCTACAAGAATAGAAAGTTCAACCTATTTTGTTGCTATCTCTTCTGAGATCTTCTCTAGAACTTTGCTCTCAAATCTTCTCCGAGACCATTGTAGAAGCTTCTCATTGCTATCTATGTCCTCATCTGTTACTTTCTGTACAATGGTGACTAGTTGATCTATGATTGGAGTTTGAGGCATTTCATCCTCTAAGTCAAAAGCCTTTGTAAATATGTCTTTGATGTCATGCAACACCTGCTTTTGCTTTTGTTATATCTTCATCTCTTCCTGTCTCTTCTTCCTTTTAAGTAACTCTTGAAGAGTCCCAATTTGTTCAAAAGATAACTCATTGGGATCCCATTGTGGAATCACAATGACTTCATCTAGTGTTACATCTAAAATCTGTGACTTCTTCTTCAAGATCTTCTTCTTCTTCATTTTTGGAGAACTTATGCTCGACAACATAATATCTTTCCCTTTGTCAGTTTTAGTCTTCAATGCCTCCTTTAATTCTATCAATACAGTCTATGGATTCGGCATACCACCGGTTTTAGGACCCGTGGGAGTGGATGATGCATAGTGTGGTAGCTCAACCAACACTCGTGCTGCCTCTTCTTCTTTAGGCTTATCAACAACATCTGTTGTTACTACTCCACTATCTAAAACTGTCTTCACAACCTCTAAAATAGGTGGATCTTATGAAGTTATCTCTTGTTCATTTGCTTGATGTTGCCCTTTACTTTGCTGAATATTGACAACTTCAATTTTATCACCAGATGTTGTGGAATTTTCTTCTTCAGTATCAACTGCCTTAATAGGCAAATCAGTGTCTTTTCCACTCAGCATCTGTTGTTCCTCGACATTCAAATTTCTTGGATCATCAACTATATAATCCATAGGACTGTCTACTTTCATATCAATAGATTTTTTTGCATCTAATGCATCCTTGGTCATGTCCTTTTCTATTGCAATTTGATCCTTAAGTATCTGTGGTTCAGGGGTAGTCTTTTCTTCAACTTCTTTTGTCTTTTTCTTGGATGTCCCTTCACCATATTTCTTGTCTTTTGGAATGATCAGTCCAAAAATCTCTTTCCAGATCCTTGTGCTTTGTTGTACTACACCTTCTATATCATTCTTCAAAACAACATATCCTCTGAGTTTGGGAACAAACCTACTCTTATAATCCTCTATGAATTTGGTTCGTTGTTTAGAGGTTAACTCAGGAATTATCTTTGCTAGGGTTCCTTCCCTGATTTGTCTTTCAGTGGCAAGTGTAAATTCCCATTTTCTTGATAGAAAGTCATATAGTTCATCAGGCACATGATTTTCTATCTCTTTAGGAGTCAATTTGAAGGTACTCATCATGTCCAAGAGTGCTTCCTGAACTTTGTGCCTATCTGCTGTTTTCAACTTGTCATATTTGATGAACTTAAATGTTGCTAACCTTGCTAAATTCCTCAAAGTATCACATAACTCATCAATGCTTTCTGGTTTCTTGAATTGATCTGTATGTATGTTGGTGGGTTCATCATTTTCTGTCAACTCCTCATCACTATCTGGCCTCAAATTTAATTTCCTTCTTGGTCTTTTTGCTGGCTCACTCAGCTCAGCCTTAGGAGCAACCTTTGCTTCCTTACCAAAACTACTCTCTGCAACTTTTCTCTTACCATACACTTGTGTTTGTACTTCTACTGGGGAAGTGACAGTAGATGCTCTTGTCCTTGGATGATTAGCTGCAGGAGGTGTAACCTTTGGTTTGGCTCGGCTAGGCTTGGTTACTATGACAATTGATGGCTTCTTGCCCTTATCTTTCTTTGTAACTTCTTTTGATGCACTGACTTCCTCCTCAGTAGAAATATCCTCACCTTTTCCAGTGGTCAGACCTAGAGGTGCATCCTAAGGTTCTTCATCACTACCCAAGCCAACCATTTTATTTAGATTTTTCACTATCTTCTTTCTTTTCCTCTCCATAGTTCCTTCATTCAAACTTCTAGATATCTTAGCCTTAGCTTCATCAAAGTTTCCAAATCTCTCTGTTGTGGTGTCAATTGCCTCGACTAGGAGTGCAGTGATGGCGGCTGATGCTTCATCAACATTAATCTCATATGGAAATGGCTCCAAACATGTTATTCTAGGAGTCACTGCCTTGATATAAGTGTTATCTGTATCAACTAGAAAACAAATTTCCTCATAGTGCTTCTCCACTAGTGACTTAGGAATCCTAGTCCTTAATCTCATTCTCTTCTTGAATTCTATAAAATAGCTACCCATAATGCTATTGACAAAAATCAACAGAACTTAGAGATTAACAAACACTTCCCCCTATCAAAACAATTGACACATCCAAACATTTTCCCAAAAACTTTGATCATAAATCTTTTTGTCAATACTATCGTCAACTTGGTCATGATACTGAAAAATGTTTTCGCTTGAAAAATGTTATTCAAGACCTTATTGATTTTAATGCTATATTTATTGAGGGTGCCAATGATTAAGGAAACAAATCTATAACACCTAATAAAAACTTGCAAATATATACCAACCCTTTTCCATCTCATTCAACCAATACCATTGAGTCTACCCAACCTTTGTCTTCCTCTTCCACTCAATTTATTGACTATGATGAAAAATTTCATGAAGACAATCATGTTGTCAACCTTATTGATCAATTTGAACCTAAGATTGATCTCAATCCTTGTATTACCTTTGGCCCTACTATGACAATTGAAGCACATGATGTTCGTCTCTATATTGTTGCAAAGGTTAATGACCTTCGTTATGGTGGTGTCCTTATTGATCCTACTTATATGGTGAATGTGATAACTGGAGAATATGTCTTTAGTAGACAATTTTAATGAGATTATTATGATAGATATGATGTTATGATCCAAAATGGCAATGGTTTAGATATTATCCTTCCCATGGTTCTATTTCATTTCCTGTTGAAGTTGGTGGAAAAATTTAGATGTTACCTTCATTGTGATCCCAAATTCTAATAATTTTCAAGTCAAACTAGGTCTTCCTTATCTTACCTCCATAAAAGTCATGGCCTCTCCTATTCAATAATGTTTTAAATTTTCTCCTAATGGAGAAATCATGACTGTTAACCATAGCCTCTATTAACCTTCAGTACCTTTAGACTCAGTTGACCTTGATTTATTTTTTCCTTTCACGCCTGTTGGCCCACTTATGGTCCCCCAATTTAAATTTTCAAAACTCAGTCCATCTCATGATCATATTAAAATTTGCACTCTTTCTTGATTATTTTTCTCATAAAATTATGTTAAGATGGTATTTTATAAAGAAGTTCAAAAAGTTCAGAAAGTTCCTGCTAGTTCAATGTTCAAAATGTTCAACTAGTTCAAAAAGTTTAATTGTTTAGAATTAGGGTTCAAAGAATACCAAAATAATTAAATCCTAATTTTTGTGTGTCCTACACTAAAATTTTTTTTGGGTTATGCTCTACATGGCTCATTTAGCCTACAGTTAAAATTTCATGGGAAATGGAGCTATCAACAAAAAATTATGTATTTTTTTGTCATTTTGAACCTCTAATTTGAACAAAGTCTAAGTTCAAAGTTCAAAATTCAAGGTTCGAAGTTTCAAGTTCACAGGTTGGCATATTTTGAACCTGAACCATTGTACCTATCATGGTTCAAAGTTCAAGGTTCAAATTGGGCATGGAAGAACAAATACAAAGTGATGAATGAAGGGAAGACAAGTTTTTCATTTTGAACCTTCTATTTGAATTCCGAAGTTCAAATTTCAAAAGTTCAAAAGTTCAAAGTTCAATCATAGAGTGACATCATTAGTTTTGTGGACCCAATTTGTAGTTCAAAAATAGGTGATAATATTTGATTTCTTGGTTTCAATAAGAACATTTGTGGAGAACAAATATTATCAAATTATTGGAAATCTCATTGGAAACTACAGAATTGAGAAGCTTGATGCATGAACAGTCTGTGACCATGAATTTGCTGAGTTTGTTTTTCAGCATAAAATCAGTCTCAGTTAGAGGGGCAAATAACTTTTTATTTCACCGTTGGATCTGTCTCAAATTTTGATATGATTTAGAAAACCTAATTTTATAAATCGTCACCAGAGAGATTTTAAAAAGTCAATCTTGTTTTCAAGATATGTATAACAGACTACGAGTCTATCAAAAACTTGCGAGCTATATAAGAAAAAATCATACCTTATATTTTTTATTATCTCTACTCATTAATGCTTTATTATAAAGTTGTATTTATTTAAAAACAACATTATAATAAAGATAAATAATAAAAGGGAGAAAGCCATGGGAGTAAAAAAGAAGAAAAATAATTTCCAAGAATTAGTTATGCTCCAAAAATTGAAAAGTTACGGGAAACTAAAGGCTCCCAAAAATGAATCTATTAAGAGGGAGAAAGTTTTTGAGACAGGGGGTTCTTTTTTTTGAGCAGCCCATTGGCTACAAAGGAGGGAGAACATTTTTTCTTATTTCTATTTTGTAATAGGGAAGTGAAGGGATGATATTTTCATTTTGTAAATTTGTTTATGGGCATGGTACTATGATCTGTGGGTAATTTTATTATGTATTTGGACATAAAGAGAAATAAATACCAAGTTTGTGTGCTTATATTTATCTCTCTGATTAGAATATACTTGTAGGTTATTCCCAGTCATTTTCAGATGTTGTCTTGCTCCATATTGCAAAGTATGTGCATGTTATAAAATCTACAGTTTTTGTGCATCCATATGTGCAAATGAAATGACCGATCTTCCTCTTATTTCTCTGTAAACAAGAAGGTTGATTGCACGATCTATGTGCCATGCATTTGATCTTCTTTCAAATTATATAAATTAGTAATTATATCCTTTTCATGTTGATGAGTGGATATTAATGTGCCTTTGTGTCTTCCAGTTAAAGACATAATCAATAATTTATCCGTTGCATATCTTTTACAAGGGAGCTGCACCTCTCAATTCAGAGGAGAGTTATCAATTTAATGATAACTTATCCAACTATTAGTACTCATTTTTCTTCTTTCCGGGCATTTGGAGTTAGTCTATTTATCTATTTTTGAAGGACTTAAATCTATTGACTACCAAATTTTTGGCGACTCTACTGGGGAATTCTAAATCAAAGATCAGTGCAGTTTGTTGTCCTTAGATTTTTAAAATATCTCTGTGTAAAGAGATTAGTTACTCCATGTAAAATATCATGATCAATCCAAGAGGTATGAGAAAAGGGAAAATACCAAACCGTACCATCCTTGAGATTCTTGAAATGGATGATAAAGTGTTGCATGACTTTTGGGATCACTATAAAGAGAGTATTTGAGAGGCTGTAAAAATGAAAAAAAATATAGAAGATGACCATGCATCTACACTGATACGGAGGAGTCTTTGTTGATAAAATGTGTGCATCAGAGGTATTATAACCTCAAGAATCACAAACAAGAGACTCTGGCTATGACTGAAAGACCAAAGGGAGAATCCAAAAATAAAGAACCGATGTCTTGTATCTTCTCGATTCTTGGCGAAGGAGATCTCTACCCAAAATTAGTCAAGCCATCAGAGGCTTGGGATCACAATCAACGAAGGAGAAATTTGTGTCAAGCTAAGACTAGAGAGCCTAAATCTTTTTCAGCATGCGAGAATGAGAATTAATCATTTCTCTCAAAAAATAAATGTCATAAATGAAAACAAAGGGAACTCATGCATGTGAAGGTGGCGTAAATATTTTTCCCTCCACATATCTTCTTAGTGAATATTTCATTTTGGAAAAGAGAGAGTATGCAACTCCTATAAGATTTGACCCTATGGTCATAGATAATGATTATCATAAAATGCTTACACTCACCATGCATTTGAAATTTGATTATGAGACTATTTCCCAAAAAGAACTCTCAGTTTTCGATATCCATCTTGCATGTCAAAGTGAAGAAGTGATTATTGTTGTAGCTGAAGAAAGTGATAAAAAAATCATTGAATTTGAGGAATGTTTAAAAAAAAACCAATATCACCTGGGGTGAGCTCAATCCATTAATTTTCCAGTGGTATTTTGTGAAGAAGCCATGATTAGAAGCAATCCTCTTTTTTCAGCTATGTGATTCCCAACCAATGAATGTTGACTAGCTTCCTCCTCTCAACAAAGAAGGTACCAAAATAAATGTTGAGCAAAGGGGGAATCGAGTTGTTGAGATTTTACAACCTCAAGAACTATTGAGAGTTTTAGAAAACATTTTTTTTCATGAAGAAGAAATTATATCCCAGTTCTTATCAACCATTTAAGGAAGGGATACTCCCTTAAAAACTTCAGGTATAATCCATCTCATGCCTTGGTTGTGGACGATGGATTTTTAGATTTGGTCACAATAAAGAAAGATGAAGTCTTTTCAGCTGGTGTGCTCGATAATTTTTATTATTATTATTTTGAGCATGATTTAAATGATGAAAGCTCTTTTAAAAGGGACTCCAAAGATGATGCAACCCTTTCTCTTGAAAATTTCGAGCATTATTTTATTCGGCCAAAGATAGAAAATTATTTAAGAAGTATTGTGCAGAAACCTCAAGAATACTTAGAAGCTTATGATGAAACATGGCTCTTTGGGCATGATTCTTTTCTTACAAAGTTCCTACGTACTATTGATTTGATTTTTAGTATTGAAGAGGTCTCCATATGGCAACAGATATGGGTTATTTTATTTAGAGGTAATCCATTATTCTAGAAATGCTCATTTTTCTCGCAACCAGTTAACGGTTTTGTGTAATTTTTTCTCGGCCTCAGTTCTCTTGGTAGGAATTTCCTGCCTGTATGTACACATACTTGTAAATGAGTTTTGGATTTTCTAGTTTTTGTGGTGCTCATAGTTTAGTTGTTTTGGTGTGTTGCCCTGCTCCCCTCCACCCTCTTTGCTAGCAGCTTCCATTTTTCTATGCTTTGACTCTATTTTCCCAATATTACTAGGCACTGGTCTTCTGCTAGAGACTTTCTGGATCTTCCATGTTCTTTTTAGTCCATGTCCCTAGAAAGAGCCAATTATTGGCCCACTTATGGTCTTCCAATTTAAATTTTCAAAACCCAGTCCATCTCATGATCATATTAAAATTTGCACTCTTTATTAATTATTGTGTTCATAAAATTATGTTAAGATGATATTTTATAAAGAGGTTTAGAAAGTTCAGCTGGTTCAATGTTCAGAAAGTTTGGCCGGTTCAAAAAGTTTAACAGTTTAGAATTAGGGCTCAAAGGATACCAAAATAATTAAATCCTAACTTTTGTGTGTCCTATGCTAAAAGGATTTCAGGTTTATGCTCTACATGGCTCATTTAGCCTACAATTTAAATTTCATGGGAAACAGAGCTATCAGAAAAAAGTTATGCAATTTTTTTTCATTTTGAACCTCTAATTTGAACCAAGTCTAAGTTCAAAGTTCAAAATTCAAGGTTCAAAGTTTCAAGTTCGCAGGTTGGCATATTTTCAATTTGAACCATTGTACCTATCGTGGTTAAAATTTCAAGGTTCAAATTGGGCATGGAAGAACAAAGAAAAAGTGATGAATGAAGGGAAGATAATTTTTGTCATTTTGAACCTTATATTTGAACTCTGAAGTTCAAATTTCAAAAGTTCAAAGTTCAATCACAGAGTCACATCATTGGTTTTGTGGACCCAATTATGCAGTTCAAAAATAGGTGATGAAATTTGATTTCTTGGTTCCACTAAGAACATTTGTGGAGAACAAATATTATCAAATTATTGGAAATCTCATTGGAAACTACATAATTGAGCAGCTTGATGCATGAGCAATCTGTGACCATGAATTTGCTGAGTTTGTTTTTCAACAGAAAATCAATCTCAATTAGGGGGGAATAACTTTTTATTGCACCTTTGGATCTGTCTCAAATTTTGATATGATTTAGGAAACCTAATTTTATAAATCCTCACCAAGAGATTTTAAAAATTTAATCTTGTTTTCAAGATATGTATAACAAACTACGGGTCTATAAAAAAATTGTGAGCTATATCAGAAAAAATCATACCTTATATTTTTATTATCTCTACTCTTTAATGTTTTATTATAAATTTGTATTTGTTTAAAAAAAACATTATAATAAAGATAAATCATAAAAGGGAGACAACCACGAGAGTAAAAAAGAAGGAAAATAATTTCCAAGGACCAGTTATGCTCCAAAAAGTGAAAAGTTACGGGAAACTAAAGGCTCCCAAAAATGAATCTATTAAGAGGGAGAAAGTCTTTGAGACAGGGGGTTCTTCTTTTTTTTGAGGAGCTCGTTGACTACAGAGGAGGGAGATCTTTTTTTCTGACTTCTATTTTGTAACTATGATATGTGCGTCATTTTATTATGTATTTGGAAATAAAGAGAAATAGACACCAAGTCTGTGTGCTTATATTTATCTCTCTGATTGGAATATATCTGTAGGTTATTCTCAGTCATTTTCAGATGTTGTCTTGCTCCATATTGCAAATTATGTGCATGTTATAAAATTTGTAGTTTTTATGCATCCATATGTGCAAATAAAATGATCAATCTTCCTCTTATTTCTCTGTAAACAAGAAGGCTAATTGCATAGTCTGTGTGCAATGCATTTGATTTTTTTTAAATTATCTAAATTAGTAATTATATCCATTTCATGTTGATGAGTGGATATTAATGTGTCTTCTGGTTAAAGACATAATCAATAATTTATTCATTGCATATCTTTTACGAGGGCGCTGTACCTCTCAATTCAGAGGAGAGTTATCAATTTAAAGATAACTTATCCAACTGTCAGTGCTCTTTGTTCTTCTTTCTGGGCATTTGGAGTTAGTCTATTTATCTATTTTTAAAGGACAAATGTGTTAACTAACAATGCCTCAACCAATTCAACCCCATCCTGATAATCTCTTTTGTTCATATTAAGCGTATAAGACAAACAAATATTTGTGAACTTAGAAAACCTAAGGATATTAAATCTCTTTTCCCTAGACGTAGACTTCTTCCTACACCTTCTGCACCTCCTATATATGATTCAGTTTCACCTCCTATATCTTATAAACATTCTACCAATCCTATCTCTCGACCTAGTGTGGTTCCTTCCATTCTTCCTAAAAAAAAAGGACCCAATGTTATTGATCCTAAAATAAACCTAATTTTCAGAAAAACCAAATGTAACTATCATGCTCGTGCTCGTCATTATAAACGATGTGATAGACCCCATCAAGATGATTCCCAACATATTTCTTCACCTAAAACACCCATTGATTCTTTGATTCCCTTTGATCAACCCATGCTTGAACCCAAGGAGGAAGTTAACTTGAAAAATATAAAATTGAACAAACATGACAATTCTATCTGTATCTTAGATTCCATTACAATTAATTTGGATGAAGAAGATACTCTTAATGATGATGATTTTGATGCTAAAAATCATATTCATGATAGTTATTCTAATGACATGTTTGAGATTATTAATTTTAATCATGATTTGCCAACTATGTTTTCACAATAATTATCTATCACTCCTAGTGACAAACAAAGTGACCCATCTTTACAGGATGGTCCTTATTTGGAACTAGCCATTTTTCCATCTATCATGCTTGATGTTTCTCCTCTTGAGATCTACCCACCTACCCTAAATAACACATACCGAGATGTGGGGGGGGGGGGTAGGCGATACGCTTGAATAGATCCTCTTGTGCGATAGATTTTGTGTGTTTGCTTATTTGTCATGACGTTCTTCCTCTGTGATGTGCTGGTTGTTATATGTTTTGTTAGATTTCTTTAAATGACCCTTGTTTCTCCATTGACAGAAGGTGGTAAAGGAATCAAAATGTCATAAAAAAAATTCTATTTTTATCTCACTTCTTCTATATGTTGTTACATGTTATGTCATGCATGTGCCATTGTTCATAAATGTGCCTTTGTGTTGTCTAATTGGGGATGATGCAAAATGATAACTACCTATTCTTTTATGTCTCTGTGATGCAAACCCAAAAAGACTCTTATTCGTAACTCTACGTAACATTCTTCCATTGTGCTACCTTTGTGGAATGACGACATTTCATTTTGATATAATATCTCATGTATTATCATATGATCATATTGAGCCCAGAGTTAGTAGATTCCTTATGTGCTCTTTTTTTTCATGTGACCATTTCCCTTGATTTGTCCTTTCTTGGGAGAATCTCATAGTGGAACATCTCTTGTGGGTGCATGTATGCTTCGTTAAAGCCATTTCTCTCGTTAGAGCATTTCTACAAGGAAACTCAGGTGCGGAAACAACTTCCTACACTAATCTCTAAAGGAAAGTATTGTGCAAATTCTTTTAAATCCTTACAATTTCAGATTTGTTAAATACTTTAACAATGATATTGCAGTCATATACCATGCATACAAAAAATAGAGAATGACACAATGATTTACCCTGAGGAAAACCTTTCGGTAAAAAACCCCAACACTCTAAAACCTGCACAATGTATTATCTTCAACACAACGGTTACAACACACTTGCAATGCAAGTTATTTCAAGAGACAATCGACACTCAAAGACAAATCCAGTAGCACGAGATCATACCAACAATACACTCTTTTCCTATCCCAGTCTGCAACCCTAAAAAATGCTTATGTCATGCGCTTTCCTTTTTAGGGCAACTTCCAAAGATAGCCGTATTAGGGTTTTACCATTCTCCAAATCATTAGACCCAACATGGTCTCTCTGTTCAGTCTTCTCAGGGGTAGGAGGAAACTAAACAACATCTTTTTCCTTTTCTTTTTCATCTGGTTGTAGCACAATAGGAGAAGATGTTAGCTCTCTGAAA
>MU228384.1:1526485-1546985 GCA_018584345.1 Thuja plicata | reverse complement strand
AGATTTATGTCCCAACTTGCCGATAAGGCACAACCCTTTACTAAGCTACTACATAAAGGGGTTGCGTTCAACTGGGATGAACACTGTGAAGCCAACTTCAGAGAATTAAAGGGGTACCTGGCTGCTCTACCTATTCTTATGGCTCCTATTCATGGCAAGCCCTTACTCCTATACATTTCAGCTATAGCTACATCCCTAGGAGTATTGCTAGCACAAGAGGATGAAACAAAGAAAGAGTGATCTATCTACTACATTAGTAGAACTTTAGTCGCTTATGAGCTCAACTATAGCATTTTTGAGAAAGCATGCTTAGCAGTTGTCTTTGCATCACAAAAATTAAGACACTACATGCTCTCTCACACAGTCAAGCTCATTGCTAAGATCGATCCTCTGAAGTATCTTTTAAGCAGAACAACATTAACAGGCCGTTTGGCAAAATGGGTCCTGATTCTAAGTGAGTTTGACATTAAGTATGTTGAACGAAGAGCTATCAAGGGACAAGTACTTGTAGATTAATTGGCTGATTCACCACTCCAGGATGATGCACCATTACTAATTGAATTTCCTGATGAAACAATCATGCATCTCACCAAACATCCATGGAAGATGTACTTTGATGGGTCATTTACTCAACAAGGATTTGGAGTAGGGGTTCTCTTCATTACTCCACAAGGATATAAGATTCCCAAATCCTACAAATTAATGTTTCCATGCACCAACAATATTTCAGAATATGAAGCCTTGGTCAATGGCCTCAAACTCTCCATGGAATGGATGATCATCGAGTTACACATATATGATGACTCCCAATTAGTTATCAATCAAATCAATGGGGAATATCAAACAAGAGATGAAAAATTGATGCCCTACAAGCAACTAGTTGATGATTTGAAGAAATACTTTGTCTTCGTCACCTTCCAGTAGATACCAAGATCAGAGAATAAAGTTGCAGATGCTATGGCTACCTTGGCATCCATGTTACAACTAGAGGAGCATCAATTCCGCTATGACTTCTTGGTGGAAGAAATATCCTATCCCGCCTTTTCCAATCCAAAATATCAGGTAATATGTGCCTTAAATACCCCAAATCAATCCCGATATGCCAATATCACTGCCTATCTTTCTGACCAAACCATTCCCGCCAATCTATCTAGAAATGAGAAAAGATCCCTAATTAGGATAGCATCACATTACGTCCTCATAACTAACAACCTATATCAATATAGTCTCGATGGTACACTTCTTTGGTGTTTAGAACTAAAAGAGTCTGATCTAGCTTTAAAAGACGTCCATAAAGGTGTATGTGGATCACACTCAAACGACTTTTCATTAGCTAAAAACCTGCTCAGAGTAGGCTATTATTGGCTTACCATGGAGAAAGATGCTATTCAATTTTCCAAAGCATGTCTTAAATGCCAGACATATAGAAACCTCATCCATGCTCCTGCCAGAGAACTCATACCTTTTATAACACATTGGCCATTTCAGCAATGGGCCTTTGACTTGGTTGGAAAGATATATCCCAACTCTTTAAATGGAAACAAGTTCATCATTATGGCCACTGAGTATTTCACAAAGTGGGTCGAAGCTGTCCCGCTAATCAAAGCCACTGGCAAACAGGTGGCTATGTTCATTCTGAACTACATTATTTGTAGATATGGGATACCCTCTTCAATTGTGACAGACAATGGGGGCCAATTTAAAAACCAAGACATTGATGACCTCTGTGAATAGTTTCACATTACTCAACATTGCTCTTCGGTCTATTATCCTCAAGGTAATGGACAGGCTGAGGCATCAAACAAAAATATTCTCAAAATCCTACACAGAACTGTGAGCAAGTCTGGTAGAGACTAGCATTTACAATTGAATCTGGCACTATGGGCCTACATAACAAGCATCAAAACACCAACTGGAGCCACACCATTTGCTCTAGTCTATGGCACTGAGGTAGTACTACCTATTGAGGTTGAAATCCCATCTTTGTGGATCTCTTTACAAGGACTGGTTACTGATGAACAGTACCACATAGATAGGATAAATTCTCTGGACCTACTAGATGAGCGATGACAAGAAGCATTTGATCACCTCAAAGTGTACCAAGCAAGAATGTCCAAAGGTTATAATAATAAGGTTAAACCATGCAAGTTTGAAGTGGAGAACCTTGTCCTGAAAGAGAATCCTAAGAACCAGCCTAATAGAGAGCAGAAAGGAAAATTTGAACGTAACTGGCTGGGACCTTATGTTATTACTGCTACCTTTGGGATTGGAGCTTATTAATTAGCTACACTTAAGGGAGACATTCTTTCAGATCCTATCAACACTCTACATTTGAAGTGGTTCTACACTTAATGTTCGGCTAGCAGAGCCTGTACAACAAAAAGTTCTTGCAAAATACCAAAAACATTTAGAAAATTGATCCTTAAGAAATCCAAAAACAGTGGAAAAAGTCCTACAAAATGGGTATCCTTGGTGAAAACCTAGTAAACAAGCGCCTTGATACTACAAAAACATTCAAAAAAAGAAAAAATAGAAAAAAAATTGAAAAAGAGAAAAGTGCCTTGATGAGCACCTGGTAAAACAGGCATCTTGGTAACAAAAAGAAAGAAAAAGATAATGCCAAGTGGTGAAAACCTGGCAATCAGGCGTCACTTGTGTTCTGCGCTCCATCTATCAATGCACTACTACTACTATGCCTTCATAATTTTGCCTGTGCTCATATGCTAACTTCATTCTCCTACATGACTATCTTATCCTCACTTGGGATTTGTCTATCTTTACGTCTTAGGAATAAGTCATTCTGCACTGGGGGCATCTTTGTTGGCGTAGTTAGTTGTGGTTGCTAGGTTTCTCTAGGTTGGATTGCCTCACAGACACAATGTTTCTCGACACATGCAAAACAATGTCACTTTCCCAAAAACCAAAATATCTTTTCAAAACATGGGACATAACATTGACATTCAATAGCATTCCTACAAGGCCGTATTTGATCACAAACATGAATGAATTATCCTATCAAGGCACAGACATGGAACACCCTATTGCTCGTATTACAATTTTCTGATTGATGAATCTTTATTGTGTTTGACATATGGATGAACAAAGTACTAATTAGCACACAGTTTGATAATGGTTTGATTATGATTCTTTAAATGTATTGATGATGTTTTCAACTAGGAGCATCTAAGTAATTGTGAATTTTATCAGATTGATTCTCAATTGATGATTTTTTATGTCTTCTTAGTTACTTAATAACGTCTGCATAAAGACAAAGAGTCGCAAGGATTGAGGGCATAATGTTTTCTTGAATTTTTGCGTATGGTGATTGTTTCACATGATCCTATAAATTTCACCTAACTTGGATGTTTATGGTAAGAGCTGCCACTATGGGTGGATAGCCGCATATATCTCGATCTTGGTTATGTGTAAACTACGGTGAGTTTTGACACAAATTCCTTGTCTATATTCTGATCCAGATTCTCACTAAGGTATACGTATCATAATGTACCCAAGGATATGAATTTTCAAGGTCATTGTGGGTCCAATATCTTGCCTTACTCAGAATCTGGTATATTAAAAGGAAGGTGACTATTTTGTTATCCTGGCTTCTATGCCTTGAATCCTAAGTCTATTTTTGACATTTCAATAAAAAACATAGTATTCATACTTTCATAATATCAGTGGGTATTAGTGATGGTTGTACTATCAGGTGGTATCCATTTCAAAAAGTGCCCAATGATGATAAAATGCTACAATATCTGCAAATCAGTGACAAAGTCCTAAGAGTCTGCATGTAGTTGCATTTAGAAATTGCACGATGCATTTTTTTTGAAAGAATAACATAAGGAATTTTGGCTCAAAAATACTTTCTATCTTCTTCCAAAAATCCAAGTTTATTACTAATACCCATACTTCCCAAAATCTTTGATCTATTGGGAACAAAATCAAACTCATATTTTCAATGTGATTAACTTGGTACTTGTGTGTTTACTCTTAAACACACCCCCGCTCCACTTCTTCTACTTCATTCTTTCTTGCCCTAACTGCTTCCTGCAAGTAATACATTTATTCAACTAAGGGATTTTATTCTTTTCCTTCGATTTTGTTCCCGAGGGGGCATGATCACACTATCATCAATTAAATTTTTTCTTGAAACAACATCAAGATGACTTTGTTATCAAAAAAACTAGGGGCATAACAATTCCTTGACTAAGTCAGATCTGTTGGATAGAAAGCTTTGGTTCTCATGAGATGGATATCTTATGTTTCCTCATTTTTAAATATTTTTAAAGCTCCTAGCAGCTTCATGCTAGCTTTTGGACAACAACCAAGTTCAGAATCAGTATTATCAATTTCTAGACGACAACCAAGTTCATAATTGGTATTTTTAAAATATTTTATTGATCTTTGGATGACAACCAAGTTCAAGATCAATTCTATCAGTTTGGTTTGATCAAGTGCGAGACTGATCTCATCAACATTTCATTTGACAACCAAGAACGAGATTCTCAATCTTTTTGAAGTCAAAATCAAAAAATTTCTTTGAATCAATGCGCTGCTCGCACATCAATTCAAAGAGGGGTAAATGTAACCACCTAAATTTGGTCTGTTCTAACTATGGACCCTATTTTTCCTAAGTGTGATCATACCCTCGATTATGTCCAAACGACCCTGTTACTACTTGGCATAATTCTTTAAATCAATTTAATGTCTTAGGTGATTTTTATCACTAAATTATATTAACTATTATAGCCATACAATTCAAATCAATTTTGACTAATCAAATCAAATCAAAATCAAATATGGCTATAGTATTTAATTATAAAGAAATTAAATAAATCCCTAAATCAAATACCCACTTGCAAAATAACCCATTCCCGTAGCCTATTTAATTTATTTAAAATGGCTATAGTTCCTTAATTATTAAAAAGCAATTTCATTGTTTAAATAATTAATTCCTATATTTCTAAATGAATTAAATAAGTTTATTTCATTTATTAATATTCCCTCAAATCCCAACCTAACCTATCTCAACTACTTCTACCCTAGGTTCTAACCCTTCTCAACCCATTCACCCATGCTAATCTAATTCTAATCCTAAATTCTTCTCTAACCCACCTCCTAATGTTGTCACATTCCATTAAGGAATACTTAGCAACTCAATCCACTTGAGAAAGTCCACTTTCTCAAGCTTGACCTCCTTAAGGTCCACTTTCTCAAGCCATCCTCTTACATCCTCCCTTGCCTCTTTAAGGCTTTCATTAATGCCTTATTAATGAAGATGTCTTAAGCCTATGTCTCTCACATGCCTTATTAATGCCTTGGGTATTAATGGCTCTTACATCTTCATTTATGAGTCTTGTAATTCATAAATGAACCTTGTCCCCCCCTCTCTCTCCCATTCTTCTATAAATAGAAGCCTATTTTGAGAGCGAATAAGCCTTCACATTAGATCAAAAACACATTGTTATGCTGTTGAATTCATCTTAGATTTACATTCCACTCTTTATTCCATGCTTTTGCATTGTTTTAGTTTCATCTTTTAGAGCTAGAATACATGCCTTTTCATCTTTTTAGCTTATTTTTGAATTAAATCCTTCATGCTAGAATAGTATTGGTCACTGATTTGTAGCATATTCTGAGGGCTAATATGCAACTAATCACACTCTTTCTAGTTACAAGGCAATAGGCTGATATTAGTGGTTTTGAACATTTTATCTAACCATTTGGACTAATGCAATGACCTATTGAGTGTTTGTGTTGTTTTCAACAGGTACCCAAACACACACACACACACACACACACACACACACCAATGTGACCAAATCTCATATGCCACAACATTGTCTTTTCTATAGGAAGCTTGCCTTCCAAAGTGTTTGACCCTTAGGTACACTTACTGCACTGCCATCGGAACCCATTGCCACAGTCTTCTTTACTGCTTGTTCAGATGGTGGGGATGAAGTGATAGCCTCTCTCTTCTTTGAAACAAAAGAACTATTGCACTAAGCAATGCATGCATCAAGATAAAACAAAGTACCTCTCCTAGTACCTTTAGCGAGCACCATAGAACCTCTCATCATCTTGCATCCATCTTTTGAAAAGACAACTTGCACACCTACATCTTTCAGCATACTTACAGATAATAGGTTTCGTGCCAAACGTGGAATGTGCATAACTCTATTGATTCCCTTTACTCATCCATCAAGAAATCTGATAGTGACCCTTCTGCATCCAACTATCTTTAGGTGAAAATCATCACCCAAGTACACCTTTCCACCATCAAACTCTTCATATTTTGACAACCAGTTTCGATGAGAGGTCATGTGAAAAGAAGCACCCGAGTCTACCAACCACACATCATCAGATGCATGGGCTACCAAAGCTGCAATAAAAGCATCTACATCTTATTGAGATTTTTCGGAAGCTGAATCTGAGCCTTTGTTCTTCTTCTTCTTCAGTTCTTTGCAGTCCCTCTGAAAGTTCCCATATTTATCACAGTTCCAACATTTCACCTTGGAATTTCCAGGAGTCTTAGAACTCCAACGGGATTTGGATATGCCCTTCTTTGACTTATTTTCATTCTTCTTTCCTTTGTCATTGGATCTCCTGTGAACAAGGGCTTTCTTAGATGATTCCAAAGTCTTTCTTCGCATCTCCTTAGATAGCAGTGAAGACACCACATCATCCATACAGAATGTGACTATAGTAATCCCAAGAGCCATCACAAGATGGTCCCACAAATTTGGCAAGGAACAAAGCAGGGTCATACATCGATCCTCCTCCTCGATCTTGGCACCAGATGATGCCAACTGTGCAATCAATAAATTGAATGCATTGAGATGATCAGTTATGGATCCACCTTCCTCCATTATTAAAGAATACAACTTCTTTCTCAGGAACAACTTATTCACCAGAGATTTGGCCTGATACACAGACCCAAGCCATTTCCACAAAGAATTCGCAGTAGTCTCATCAAGAACATTCAGAAGAACGACATTTGCTAGACAGAGTTTGATGAGACCCTTAGCCTTCCGATCCTTGATCTCCCAATCCACTTGAGATATCACTGCAGGTCTCACATCAAGTGAAGCAGCCTCCCATAGATCGTAGTCTTCAAGCATCTCTTTCATCTTGAGTTTCCACAACTCAAAATTAGTGCCATTAAATTTCTCCACCTCCATTCTACTGTATGAGGAACTTTCCTTCTCAATCTGCAAATAAGATTCAGAATTCTCTACACAAAAAAATCCCACTCAACTTGAGATTAGCTCAAAAAACCCTACCCAACAACTAGGATCAAAAGTTGATCAGGCTCTGATACCACTTGTAACGAAACTCAGGTGCAGAAGCAACTTCCTACACTAATCTCTAAAGGAAATTATTGTGCAAATTATTTTAAATCCTTACAATTTCAGATTCATTATCTACTTTAACAATGATATTACAGCCATATACCTTGCATAAAGAAAATAGAGAATGACACAATGATTTACCCTGGGGAAAACCTTTCGGTAAAAAACCCTAGCACTCAAAAACCTACACAATGTATTATCTTCAACACAATGGTTACAACACACTTGCAATGCAAGTTCTTTCAGAAGACAATTGATACTCAAAGACAAATCCAGTAGCATGAGAACATACCAACAATACACTCTTTTCCTATCCCAGTCCACAACCCTAAAAATACTTATATCATGCACTTTCCTTTTTAGGGCAATAGTACTCAACTTTATCAGTTGCCACATGTCTTGCATGTCTTCACCCATCATTGAATCTTCTAGAAATTTCTCTTACGTGTCATAGGAATCCGTCATAACCGTTTTAGCCATGATCTCCTTACACACAATTCAAGATGCCGACACATCAAGTGGAGTGACACATCAACATGCCAACTAGACATGTACGCTCACACTTAATTACATTATTTGCAAGAAATACATTTTACAAAACAAATAATAAGAATAGGAATTATCCAAGGTTGAGACACCTTATTCCTAACAATTTCCAATCACTTTAACGTGGGGGAATACACTCTACTCCGCGTTTCAAATTTTGCACACACACATACAGAATGATTCAATGAACGATTTCTTGCAGATGATCAAGGAGACAATATTTTCCTTGTGTTTATCCTTTTCATTAAATTCCTTAATGAAAACAAGGCTTTCCTTAATGGTCGATCCTTCTTTTTTATCCCTATGGAGATAATACTTTCTTTAGGTGTGATAACTATTTTTAATCCTAAAGAGACAATGCTTTCCTTAGGCCCGATCACTTTTCTTGATCCCTATGGAGACAATTCTTTCCTTAGGCCTAATCGTTATTTTTTTGGATTCCTTAATGAAGATAATATTTTCCTTAAATCTTGATCTTATTTGATGGATTTCCTAGCATAAAACAACACGCTAGACCTTCAATACCATCTTTTGTAGTATTTTCCTTTTGTGTGGTACATAGTAAGACAATCTCTTACTAGGCTAGTGATCACACATTTCTCTCTCTTTTGAGCGATGTCTCTCTTATCTTGGTTTTGGATTTGATGAAGACTTGAGTCACTTGGGGGCCTTGGTGTTTCTTTGTCTCCTTGACCTTGATGAGATCATTCTTATGCATTCGATCTAGTTTACTATGAGAATGAGCTTGTCTCATACTCCTACTAAAGTGGGGGCTAAATGAATAATCTTCAAAATTTAGTACCCATAATTGGATGATCTAGGACCTATTATACCCCATTTTTGCGATTCTAAGGTTTGAATGTCCATTATGCTTGATCACAACATCTTGAATTTTCTCTCCACGCTTCACTTCACCTTTCCTAACATCTCCATGAAATTTGAGCTCTTTTTTCTTGGGACAAGTCAATTGGTCAACTTGTCCCTTGGATTTTGGGACCAAATTTTGCTTGAAGCCCAATGTTGGGGTCTTCTTTTGAGGTTTTCAATTATTGTCAACCTGGATCAAATTTGAATCCTGAATTTGAGTATTTACTATAAAAGGACCTCATACCTCCTCATTTTGCATAATATAAAATAACATAACAAGAGATATCATGATCAAGTGCAAGTATTCAAGCATTCAAACAATCAAGTTGTGTAATTGATGATTTGGATTCAAGATTTGAAGGAAAGCATCCAATTCAAGATCTCCAAGTCTCAATTTATTTAAGATCGATCAAATAAAAGACATTCTTCTCCAATTGATGCAAGTTTATCTCCTATGATGGTCAATTGAAAGAATTCTCAATCAAGCAAGAAGATCAATACATCCATCTCTCTCCATGTGGTTATCAATCATATGTACATTCTATATTTGGGAGTGATAATCATAGATTCATGCATTTAGGAAGACATCATTGATTCTACATCTCATTCCAAGGTCAAATATTTATATTTAAAATACATTCAAGCATCTTCATGGATTTAAGAGATTACTACATCTGTTCATGTGGGTTTATACAAGTTAAATCAATAATTTGCCTTTTACATTATTTTCCTTTATGCACTTTCTATAATATTTCAAGTTTGATTCCTAAACAAGGGTTTGACTAGGGAAAACCCCATTCTACAACCTTTGTTCAAAATTTTCCATGTGCAGGAACAACTTGTAGAGCTGCAATTTTAAATCTAGATGATACAGGTACAATTGCAGAATCTAGGAAAGTTTCATCAATTTTTGCCAAGAACAAGTCGACTAGCCAACTTGTACCCAAAAAGTTGACTTGTCCCTGCCATTTTTTCAGGGAAAATTTTAGGACAGAAAGATTTAGGTTCCTGCCTTCCACATATGAAGTTACAACAGAATTCAAGATTCCAACGACAATAAAATATAAATTAAAAGTCTTACCTTCTCCATCTTGTTCCTAGGTGCACTCATTCTTCTTTCTTTTCATATCTTGTTTATCCTCTTAGGAATCCAAAACCCCCTTGGTCATAGATCTTGCATTAACACCCTTCCTTCTTTTGGTTGTGCTAATCAAATTTTGCTTAAGGGTGAGTTTGTATTCTAATGCATACCACAAGAACTTGTGAGTAATCTACTTCTTATCATTGCCCACCATTTTCTTCTATACAACTATTAATGAATTCTAATTACTCCAAAATGTTTCTACTAATTGCTCCAAAAAAATTCTTCACTCTCCATTTTATACACATTTATAATATTGACGTTTAAAACCACATTCTACAATTTAAAAAGTCATTTTAAAGCCACATTCTACAATTTCAAAAGCCATAATAAGTTCATGATCATGAAACCATACAAAATATATTTGTATAGATTGATTAATTTAATTTTGTATAGATCGATTAATGTTTTATGGTTTTTTTAATCTTTTATACACAACCTTTGAATTAATTGTCTAAATTTGAGGGATACTATTAATAATTCTAATTGCTCCACAAAGTTTCTTTGCTCTCTCTATTTTATACACATTTATAGTATTGATGTTTAAAACTAGATTATACAATTCTATAAGGCCCAGTTTGGTTGCACGAATTAGAAAATGTTGTATTTGATCTAATGCTGGATTTGGTCAATTCAGGAAGTTTCCAATCCAATTTTTCATTTTTGGAATATAGTTGGAACCGTTTGGTTGACTTGGAAGATGAATGAGAAGATGCAATTTTTGAGTTTGGTTCCACAAATTTGGAAATGGAATTGAAATTTGAGTAAGTTTTTTTTTTAATTTTTAACTTTTTTTAATATTTTTGAATATATTAATTTTTTATTTGTTTCATTTTTTTGAATAAGGTTAATTGTTAATTTTTTTATTTTCATATACAAAAATGTAAATAAGTTAAAAATACCAAATAATTTTTTTCAATAAAGTTAACTTTTAAATTTTATATACAAAATTATAAATAAATTAAAAACAACAAAATAGTCACGACATTATTATAATTTTCCAACATATCTTTATGAAATCCTAAAAAAGTTTCAGTCTCTAGAGTTTGTTCCCTCTCTTTTAACCACATTTACACATATGGTCCTAACAAACTAGTGCGATTATCACACAAAGAAGACATTGTACAAAGCTGATATATTCTTTCACCATTGAAGCAATCTTGACGACACTAGCTGTCTCTCGATCCTTGCACAAGGTAAACTCATTTCTTACATCACCTATAGATGTAGATGGGGTATCATCGACCCACCGAAAGTATGAACATCCATTATTTCCCTACAATACCAAATCTACATTAGTTCTTGCTACATTATTTCTAAACATAAAATATATTTCCATTAACAACCTTTTTCCTATTTGGGCAACACCAAAATTAACGCCCAGGATTACTTGTTGTGCGTGATGTATTCAAAACACAAGGGCCAACACCACACTGACACATAGGCACATTCACCAAATTCATCAACGCTATATCAACAAAGATTGCACGGTCATGCAACATATCATTTTGTTTTGTTGATTATTTTGTTCATTCACATTAATTATAATTGCAATAAAGAGAAACATATTAATGGAGACAACATCTCATATCAGATATAAACACAACTATTGTCGATCACAGTACAAAATGAAGATGCTTCATATTTGATGATATTATGAATTTGAACAAAAAAAATATGCAAAGTGCAATTTGAACAAAACTTTGAACAAAAGTCCAAAATGAAGAAGTGCAATTCCTGCTATAAGACATAAAATAGAATGTAACATCTATAGCAAGACATAGAAGATGGGGAAGAATAAAATCCTAGAACAAAATGGTGGTGTGAAAACACACTATAAGTAAAAAAAAACACAAGAGAAAACTAATCCCTTTCGCCATGTATTCAGAGAGAAAGCTTCCAATATCCCGCTCATTCTTAAACCTCTTTATATTTAAATGGAATACACCATGAAGAATCATAAAAAAAATAGACTGTAGGTTGTATAATTGAAATCATGAACAACATACAATCATCAGATATTAGAACTTAATATCAACATATGTATAGTCTCAAAACTGTCCATTTTTAATTCTTCATGAACACATGTATATATGATGCCAAGAAACAAATAGGTCTTGGAGTGATGTACAAAATCTGTATAAGCTGGAGTAGTAATTTCATAAACCACTCCAGCTTGTAGTTTTTGTAAATTGCTATAAAAAGTTAAACCTCTTTATATTAAATGCACAAAAATTGTACAAGATGGGGTAGTAATTTCAAAAACTATATCTGCTATATATATAAAAACAAAGTTCTAAAATACCTATCTTTGTAATCATCAATGGTGATTTGGGTAGAGGAACCATATGTGAACTATCAGTACAGTTCTAAAGAATTAGAAATGTACAATTCTGATACTTTATAACACGTGATTTGAGTATCAACATTAGAAAAATGTAATTTATCAGTAATATTGATCTTCATCATGTGGTACTTCTTGGTGTATTACATTTAAATTTTCTAATACAACAAGGATAAAAAATTCAAGATGTATAGACATATAACATGGAAAAAAATAATGCCAATCATGAACAATATACAATTGAACAATTTAAAATCATTTGGCATGTGTGAACTAACTCTACATTAAATAATTGAAATTATGAATAGTATACATTAATCAAAAGTGTAAAGAGTGAGAAAAGCGAGGGAAAAATTATGGAAAAGATGATGATATCATTTGTAAAGGATGACAATAGGAAAAATTTATTAGTAATCCTAATTTCCCTGAATAAATTTCACTGAGAAACAAAACTATTAGTAATAATTGAGAGGGGGGGGGGGGGTTGAATCAATGGCCTCAAAAATTAATCCTTAAATCAACCCAAAAACTTATTACCACTTTTATAAGCCTCTAGTTATATTCAATCCTGAAAGATGATTGCCTTGAAATACTTATATCAAATTACTACTTGTTGGAATGCTTTGTAAAACCTTCTACTGTATGTTTACCGATAAGCAGTCTTTTTATTTACCGAAACACAGTAAATAACTAGTGTATACCGATCAATCTAGATTTACTTATGTGAAATGCAAAACAATAAAGTAATGACTCATAAACACATTAACACATGGATTTTTAACATGGAAACCATGTTAAGGGAAAAACCACTGGGACTGGTACCCCAAATTTTCACTCTTCTAAAGTGAGCTCGGTGAAGAGCCAACCTTGTTAAATGTTACAAACACACTGTTAGGTGTGACCTTGTTACAGGATTTAAATGAATAATTTTTCACTTAGTATCTGACATCTAATGCTACCATCCTTGATCAAACACTCTCTTGGCCTGTCAATAGGTATCGGGCATATCCAATGCTACTTTGTATGATCAAATTTTTTGATACTCCTTGGGATGTATCTCAATTAGAAAAGACTTTTAAGTCCAGCTCGGTCAAGAGACTTGATGCTTTAGTGGTTAAACTGAAATATTAAATTGATTTGTTCACATATACAACTTGAATTCTAGATTTTCAGATCTATTGTAAGTGCATTACCTTTCGGATCAATGTTATCAATTCAATACCTTTGCTCCACGCTGTTCTGCTCTGTGATGTTGTATCACTATTCATCAGTGTCTGTAGAATTTAGCTCTTTCCTCAGCTTGATTGATCAGGTCTAAATGAGGAATTTCTTCTCCTTTAGAATCTCTTCAACATCTATTCTCTTGTCACTCCCCTTATTCATATTGAATAAGCTTGTCTCTTATATAGACATTATTTCACTGTTTCTTGGCTTTCTTGATCTTGGTGTGATCCACAATTCTCACCAATTAGATTTAAAGAAAAACTCCTAATTTATCTCATAGAGATGTTCTTGCCAATTGGACTAAGTTGCTTTAAATCCTTTACTTATCTCCAGCTTTATCTTGTCGAATAAAACAATGATAAGTACCAGTTAAGTCTATATTTAGCTCTTGACAACTAAGCATTTTGTCATTTCTGAACTCTTTGTTCTGTTAGTCAATACTTCAGTTAGTCGTTGGTGACAACTGACTGTTCCGTCAGTGTGACTTCAGTTGTCTTCGAGATCTCCGTTCATCGGGCAACACTCTAATTCTGTTCGTCGGGTTACACTATGACTTTGCTCATTGGGTAACACTGTGGCTTTGCTCATCGGCAATGTTGTGCTTTTGCTCGTCGAGTAACATTGTGACTTTTCTCTCATTGGTTTATTTTGTCCGTCACTGTGCACTTTGTCAGTGTATACAGTCACTTTGTGAATACTTGACTTTTATGCATTACTGATAGCATAGCCTTTGATTCATTGGTTCTTCAAGTCTTTTAGCAGTATGTACATGACCATACAGATTATATCAAATTGACATCAATGACAATACAATACATTAACTGATTTAATGTCTTGCATTAACTTTCTATGTCTTTGTGATCATCAACTTAACATCTTCAAACATTCAATCAGTTATAGTTCATCAATCTCTCCCTTTGGCATTGATGGAAACACACTACATTATCACACTATATTATCACTAATACAATATGAAATATAACAGTTGAAGTTCATCAAACTACCAATCTTATGTACTATAATCAATACAAATATCTAGTCCTTGGTAAGCTCTCATAGCTTAGATATGATTCTTGCAGTTCTCTTTCTATCTTCAATCCCTTCACTGGATAGATGTAGAATTTTTCTTCTTCTGATGTGATGTGATGTGTTCTCTTCTTGTGTCAAACTCTCTCCCTTTGACTATTCTTTTCTTTTGATGTCTCTTTTCAGCAATTCTCTCCCTTTGTATGTACTCTCCCTTTCTGATTACATCTCTCCCTTTAGATAATGTGATGGATATCATCTCCCCCTAAAGTGATAATGGATATAATCTCTCCCTTTGACAACAATGCCAAACAAATATTTGACAGTAATACCAAACAATCCTTTCTATCCATAATATACTCCTTGAATTTCCCAATCCATCATCAATACAATAGTTATGGTGCTTGGAGTAGATAAATACCTTACTGTGTACCGATGTATCTTTAAAGTCCATCTCTTTGCTTGCATCAACATGAATGATATTCTTATAATATGTAGGCTAATGCAGCCTTCTAGTCATCTTATTGACTAGTAGACAAGGGTCTGACCCCTAGTCTCTTTCTCAAGTACTCAAATGTATCCTTGGGTAGTGGCTTGGCGAAGATATCAACTAATTGTTCCTTTGATTGCACATACTCAAGTATCACCTCCTTTTCTTGAACTTGTTCTCTCAAATAATGATACTTGATAGCAACATGCTTTGTTTTAACATGCATGACTGGATTCTTGGAGATGTTTATTTCACTTGTATTATCACAATAGATAATTAGTAGTTCAAGAATTTTCATATGCATACCTTCTAGTAACTATTTGATCCATGCAATATTTGAGCATTTTGCAGCAGCAACAACATACTCTGCTTCTGCAGTAGACTGAGAGATGCATCCTTGCTTCTTGCTGATCCATGTGACAAGTTTGTCACCCATAAAGAATGCTCCTCCAGTTGTGCTATTTCAGTCATCAATGTTTCCTACCCAATTAATGTCAATAATGACCTTAAGTTCAAAGTTGCCTTCTCTTCTATACCATAAGCCATAGTCCTATGTGATTCTCTGGGATTAGCAGAAAATCTTGCAACTATCCCTACTGCATGTGCAATATCTGGTCTAGTATGTACAACATACATGAGTTTTCCAATCATTGATCTGTACAAAGTCTGATTTACCTTAGGTGACTTGTCCTCCTTTGTCATCTTACATCCAGTTGCCATCGGTGTTCCAACTGGTTTGGAATCTTCCATCTTGAATATTTTCAGCACTTCCTTGATGTATTTAGATTGTGTAATAAAAATACCTTCATCTTGTTGCATGATGTGTAGACTAAGAAAGAACTTGATCTCTCCAAACATAGACATCTCAAACTCTTTTCTCATTTTATTTGAAAATTATTTGCATAGCATATCGTTGCCTCCAAATATGATGTCATCAACAAATATTTAAACAATCAAAATGTTAGCATCAGTATCTTCCTTTAAATAAATATTACTATTTTCACTAGTTCTTACAAATCTAATACTTATGAGATAGGAATGAAGTCTTTCATACCAGGCTCTTGGTGCTTGTTTCAATCCATACAAGGCTTTGTGTAGTTTACATACCATATTTCTCTTTTCTGGATCAACAAACCCTTCTGGTTTTTCAATGTACACCTCTTCCTCAAGTATTCCATTTAGGAATGTAGGCTTTACATCCATTTGGTATACCTTGAATCCTTTACATGCAACATAAGAAAGTAATTTTTTCACTCCTTCTAGCCTAGCAACAGGTGAAAAGGTTTCTCCATAGTCAATCCCTTCTTCTTGTGCATACCCCTTGCATACTAGTCTAGCTTTGTTTCTGGTGACTTCTCTATTCTCATTCAGATTATTTCTGAATATCTATTTTGTACCGATGACATTCTTGTCATTTGGTCTTGGTACAAGTGTCCACGTCTTATTTTTATCAATATGCTCAATTTCTTCATTCATAGCACTAATCCTTTCTTCATTATCAAGTGCTGCATTGACAGATTTTGGCTCAAAATCACAAATTAGACATCTTGCGTTTAGAGACTTACTTCTGGTTCTCATACTATCCTTCTTGTCTCCTATGATCTGGTTTTATAGATGGTTCCTTCTGACATATCTGACAAGTACATTTCTTTGTCTATCATCTTGATCACAATTGTGTCCTTCATTCTGATCTCCATCACTTGGTACATCATCTTGAGCAATGTCCTGATTTTCAGTATTTGCAGCCTGATGCTCGGGTGCAATAATCTATTGCTCGAGAGCTATATATTATTTCTCAGGTAGAGTGTCAGGTTCTTCATTGTAAAAAATCCTATTGTAGTCCTCTGGTTCTTTTGTGCTTTCCTTTTTATTCTTCTCTGCAAATTCATCTATCTTTACATTTACACTTTCAACAATTTTGTTAGAGGCTTTATTGAGACATTTATAAGCCTTGCTCTTGGTGGAATACCCTAGAAAGATTCTTTCATCACTTTTGGAGTCAAGATTTCCATTTCTATCATCTTTTAAGATATAACATTGACTACCAAAAATTTTGAAGTAACTTACATTGGGTGTGTAACCATACCATAGCTCATAGGGTGTCTTTTTGGTGTCTTTCATCAAATGTACTATGTTCAATGTGTAAATAGCAGTACTGAAAACTTCCCTCCTGAAGATTTGGGTGATGCCTTTCTCTATCATTAGTGTCCTTGCACAATCAACAATGGATATGTTCCTTCTTTTAGTAATTCCATTTTTCTATGGTGTTCTCGGTGCAAAGACCCGTCTTTTTATTCCATGCTCATTGCAAAAGTTAGTGAATTCATCTGAAATAAATTCCCCTCCTCTATCTGATATTAAGCATTTCAATTCCTTACCACTTTGTTTTTCTACCATTTAAACATCTTAAATGCTTCTGATTTATCTTTTAGAAACATAACTGTCATCATTCTAGAGTAATCATCATCAAAGAGAATGAAATATCTATCACCATAGTAACTCTTTGTCCTCATGGGTCCACATAGATTAGTATGGACAAATTATAGAATGACATCAGATGTATGGGTTTTGCTTTTGAAACTAGACTTTGTCATCTTACCTTTTTGACAATTTTTGCACATAATATTGTCAGGCTTAGTCATCGTCGGAAAGCCTCTTACATTTCTTTTTCTGCTTATTTTTATCATGTTGTCAAAGTTTACATGACACAATCTTTTATGCCACAACCATATGTCTTCCTTTCTAGCCATTAAGCAAGTGGTGTCAGTATCATTCAAATAGAATAAGTTACCTTTTGTCTGCTCACTGGTACCAATCAACTTTCCTGATTCATTGAAGATATTTGCCTTCTTATTCTCAAATGATACTCTGTGACCTGAATTATTCATTTGAGAAATACTCAATAGAATATAATTCAATCCTTTCACCCAATAATAATTTTCACATTTTATCAGGTATATTCAACATTATAGTTCCTCTACCTTCAACTGGACAAGGTGTATCATTACCTATTCTTACTGAACCACCATTATAGTATTCAAAAGTCTCAAAATTTTGTTTGTCACCAGTCATATGGTGAGTGCAGCACTATCTATGATCCATACATCATTTTTACTAACTTTAGATATGAGTTCAGTTTCTACATACCTTTCTTCATCTTCATCTAAATCATCTTTTATTGCCACAAACACCATCTTGATGTCTTCATCAAATTCGGTGTCAATATTTTCATCTTTGCATGTTGCTAGGTAACTGGCCTTCTTTCCTTTATCCTTGTAGTCTTGGGTATCTCTTTTTTCTGATTGTCAGTTGCTTCTGTAATCTCGGTTATCACCTCTGTCAAACTTGTTTTCAAATGACCTGTCATTACTTCTATCATATTTTCTTTTGTTAGGACATCTTGCAGCAAAGTGTCCAATTTCTTTACAATTAAAACATACAAGTGGTAATTTACCTTTGTATTTACCTTTGCCTCTCTGCATTCTTCTAGCCATAAGTGCTTCATTTTCATCAAGATCTTCTTCTTCACTTTCACTATCACTATCTTTTCTCATAGTGTGTTTATGACTTGATTTACTTATTCTCATATAATATTTGAATGCAGACTCTATGTTTGGTAAGACACTATTATCAAAGTTATTCATCTCAAATGAAATTAGTCTTCCAATTAAAATATCTAGAGTAACATTGTTATTTGCTACTGCTCTCATTTCTTGTATGATAGATACTCTAATAGCATAAGTAGGCAGTAAGGTTCTTAGAATTTTACTTACCACTATTTCTTCTTCTAGTACACCTCCAACTCCTCAGATAGCATTGAATACCTATTTGATTATTGTGCTATACTGTGTGATGTTTTTACCTTCTTTCATTCTGAGATAATCAAACGTTCCTCTAAGGCTTTCTACCTTGGATCTCAGGACATTTTTATCACCACCATGTACAAGCTTCAATTTATCCCACATCTGCTTTACATTTGTGCATGCTTTGACATCTTCAAATTCAACATCGGAGAGTGAGGAAGCAAGCTCTATTATCATGCGCTTGTGCTCATGTTTCTCTCTCATTTGTTCAACTGTGAGTGCTTTTGTGGGCAACACATATTCAGTATCTAAGTATTGAGTAACATCATTTCCAATGCCAGATAAGTAGAGTCTTATCCTACTTTTCCATGAAGCAAAGTTGTCTTTGTTCAACTTGGGCACATCTCGTCTGTTCATCTTGTGATCTTTAGCTTAGCTGTTGAAACCTTCCTTCTAAGCACACAAGCTCTGATACCAATTGTTGGTAATAACTAAAGGGGGGGGGGGTGAATCAGTGGCCTCAAAAATTAATCCTTAAATCAACCAAAAAACTTATTACCACTTTTATAAGCCTCTAGTTATATTCAGTCCTACATGATGATTTCCTTGAAATACTTATATCAAATTACTACTTGTCAGAATGCTTTGTAAAACCTTCTACTGGATGTTTACTGATAAGCAGTCTTTTTATTTATCAAAACACAGTAAATAACTAGTGTATATCGATCAATCTAGATTTACTTATGTGAAATGCAAAACACTAAAGTAATGACTCATAAACACATTAACACATGGACTTTTAACGTGGAAACCCTGTTAAGGGAAAAACCATTGGGACCGGTACCCCAAATTTTCACTCTTCTTAAGTGAGCTCGGTGAAGAGCCAACCCTATTAAAGGTTACAAACACATTGTTAGGTGTGACCTTGTTAGAGGATTTAAATGAGTAGTTTGTCACTTAGTATCTGGCATCTAATGCTACCATCCTTGATCAAACACTCTCTTGGCCTATCAATAGGTATCGGGCATATCCAATGCTACGTTGTATGATCAAAATTTTTGATACTCCTTGGGATGTGTCTCAATTAGAAAAGACTTTTAAGTCCTGCTCGGTTAAGAGACTTGATACTTCAGTGGTTAAAATAAAATAGTAAATTGATCTATTCACATATACAACTTGAATTGTAGATTTTTTAGATCTATTGTAAGTGCATAACCTTTTTGATCAATGTTATCAATTCAATACCTTTGCTCCACACTGTTCTACTCTGTGATGCTGTATCACTGTTCATCGGTGTCTACAGAATTTAGCTCTTTCCTCAGCTTGATTGATCAGGTCTGAATGAAGACTTTCTTCACCTTCAGAATCTCTTCAACATCTATTCTCTTGTCACTCCCCTTATTCATATTGAATAAGCTTGTCTCTTATATAGACATGATTTCACCGTTTCTTGGCTTTCTTGATCTTGGTGTGATCCACAATTCTCGCCAATTATATTTAAAGAAAAACTCTTGATTTATCTCATAGAGATCTTCTCGCCAACTGTACTAAGAATCTTTAAATCTGTTAGAGATTTGATTCTGAACAGTTGATTGATTGTATGTTTGTCATTGATGACAACATATAATACACAGCAGCACTTCTATATGTAATTATCCATATGATGACATGAAGACTTGCGTGGATAGATACATGTTGTTGACA
>MU228384.1:1489890-1507213 GCA_018584345.1 Thuja plicata | reverse complement strand
ATCCTAATTTGGTGATACCCACTCTTCAAGTCTATCTTGCTATAGTACTTGGCTTCACCTAGACAATCCATTAGGTCTTCAATCCTAGGAATGGGGAACCTATACCTAATGGTTATCCTATTTATGGCTCTTGAATCGGTACAAATCCTCCATGTTCCTCCTTTCTTGGGTGCTAGGATAGTGGGTATGACACAAGGGATAATGTTTTTCTTGATAAGGCCTTGGTTAAGGAGTTCTTCTATTTGCCTAGCAATCTCCTCATTTTTTTGAGGGGTCATCTTGTAAGCTACCCTTATTAGGTAGGGTAGCTATGGGTATGAAGTCTATCCTATGACTTATGGCTCTTTTAGGGGGTAATGTTGATGGTTGTCCATCACTTACTATGCCTTCATAAGTTTGCAACATGTTTTGTTTCTCTTTAGGTATCTCTGATTTCTTGTCTCCTTTTTCTTCATTCTTTTCTCTTGGATTTAGCACCAATGCACAACCAACTCCTTCTCCTTCTTCCATGGCTTCTATGAATTCTTTTTCACCCACCATGAGCACATTAGGACCTGTTGTCTTCACATCTGCATCCTCTAAAAATGATTGGATTTTGAAAGTTACTTTATCCTTCTTGAATGTATAGGAGTTCTTCAATCCATCATGGATAGCTTGGTGGTCAAATTGCCATGGTCTGCCTAGGAGCAAGCGACATGCATCCATAGGCAACACATCACATAGAACCTTGTCCTTATATCTCCCTATAGATAACTCCACCCAAGCTTGCTCATTGACTAAGACATGCTATCCCTTATTGAGCCATGTGACCTTGTAAGGATGGGTGTGGGGTATCCTTTTCATGCCTCACTTGCTGACTGCTTCCTCTGACACAATGTTGTCAGTAGACCCTGAGTCAATGATGACTCTACATACTTTTCCCATCACCTTACATTTTATTCTAAATAGGGACCTTCTTTGACTGGGTTCTTCTCTAACCGGCTCCTTGATCAATGTTCTCCTCATCATGAGGTTCTCACCTTCTTTTGAATATAATGGTACCTCATAGTGTGTCTCTGCTATGTTTGTCTCTTCATAAACTAAATTATTTCTCTTGTTACCTCCTTGAGAAGTACTACCTTTCTCTGGAAACCTATAGGCAGGGTGTCCCATTTGGTTGCAATGATAACATTTCATATTGGCAAAGTAATTGCCTCTTCCTTGTCCACCACTTCTTCCTATGAAATTTGAGTTCCTTCCTCTACCAACTCTACTAGAACTTCCCTCTTGCTGCTCAGTGTATTTGACTTCTCCTTGTGTCCTTGATTCTGAACTTCTTCCACCATAGCCACCTCTTGATCCTCTACTATCCCTTCCTCTACCTCTTCCTTTGGAGGTTTTCTCTTGTTTTCTTTTGCCTTTTTTTTCTATCTTCAAGGCCGTTTTATAACATTGGCGAATGGTTTTGAAGTTCACAAGACTCATGTCTTCTTGAATAGACCACTTGAGTCCATTCAAATATCTAGCTAGCTTGATGCTTTCATCCTCCACTACTTGTGACCTTAAGCACAACTTTTGGAACTCTTCGGTGTATGCTTGGACATCCAAATCTTTTTGTCTGAGATTGTGTCTTCTTCTATGCAGCTGAACCTCATAGTCATCAGACAAGTAAGTCTGTTTGAACTTAGTCAACATGCCCTTCCATGTGACTATAGGACTCCTTCCTTCTTTCTCCCCTTCAGTTTGAACAAACTTCCACCTTGTGAGGGCTGATCCTCTCAATCTTGACTTGGCCACATTCACTTTTTGGGCCTCTGTGATACCATCACATTCGAAATGGTTCTCTATACCGTCAATCCAATCCACAACTAAATCTGGATCCATTTGTCTACTAAAGAGTGGTACACCCTCCAAAGCTTTGCCACTTAAAGCCTTAAATGCCTTTAAGAAGGGTTCTTCAGAAATAACAGGGTCAGGGGTTGGATATTCCTCTTCTAAATCCACTCCCTTCTCCCTTACTTGTTCTTCTTCTTTCTGATCTATCTTATCTTTCATCTTATCAGCTTTGTCTTGGACTTCTCCCAAAAGTTGTTCCATTTGAGACAACCTTTCTCTTAACAACTTGTTGTCTTCTTCTTGCTCATCCACCTTTTTGGCTAACTCAACATTAGTCACCATGGTTTTGTCTTCTACTGATCCCACTAGTGTATTCTCTCCAACTGATTCAGTAGGTTGAAACATCCACCACAAGCCTGATCTTAATCAAGCTCTGATACCAATATGGTGTAAGTGTTCCAAGGCTTGCTAGCACCTCATCCAAGAGACCTAGCTTCTCTTCTAGGAACCTAGCCTCCTTTAGGTCCTGATTGGCTTAGATGATTAACTAAGTCCAATTCCAACTCTTCTCTAAGAGTTTCTACCCTTGTGCTTCACCTTGAAAGACTAACACCTTTTAGTTAGTTCAATTCTTCACTTCTCCTACTACACTTAGAAGGGTCTAAGTGCCAACTCCACTCTAGAATTCATGATTCATTGCAGGGGTGATAAACATGTTTTAATCCATGCATATGTTCCCATTTGAATCCATTTTGATGGATCCCTTAACCCTTTTTAATCGAGTTCAAACTTTAGTCTCCAAGAGGCCTAATTGGGCTTATTCCCTTGTAGCCTTTTACAGTGACCTTTTCCTATTTCTTTCAAAAATTTCCCAAATAACTTGAAAATCCAATCCCACATTCAGATACCCTTTATCATTTTACAAGAAATTTTGAAATTTTTAATCCCCTAGGTCATATGTATATAAGGTTCCTACAATCTAGGTCCAATAGGGCTAATAGGCCTAATTTCTAGGACTGACTGCAACATAGTTTAAAACTTGCTCAAAACTTGGTCTAATGGATTGGTGTGAACTCAATCCTCATAGAATGTCAAGATATGACCATACCCTATCTGGAACTATACTTGGCCCGTACAATACTTCTCTACCCTAAAAGAAATCTCCTTTTCTTCAGCACTAAACCTCTAACCAGGCATTGTCTGCTCGCCTAGGGCTTAGTAGTAAAAATAGTTCTCCATCTTCCTAAGACTCCTAATCCTAAACATATATACACTACTAAATCCCCTAACATATCCATCCATCCTTAGGTGTTTCCCATGGCTAGATTTCATGGGGGTGCCATGAATCGACTGACTGGTTAGGACAGGACCAGTGAGCACACTAAACACAAAACAATTTATTGAACAGATTAATCCTACTCTAATCAACTTTCCTATCAAATGAAAAAGTCTTAGAATAGTCCAAAGAACACTAAAAAATCACTAGATTTAGTCTCTCAATCCATTACACATGATTGTCACATCAAAATGCTCAGATTTCCTGAATACAGAGTTGTAGAGCTATATTCAATATGTAAAACTTGTTACAATGAACGACTAACTTCAAGATTCGAGCCTCCTTCTCCATTAGATGCCATCTTCCATGTTTTTAGGGCCTATTGGTCGATTCCCCACTCCTATCTTCAAGGGAATCCTATGTAACTGAGTTGCATGCAACATTATTGCAAATGTTGTCATAGCAACGTTTTAGCAACTTTTGGCATCTTTGCCATTATGCCAACTTCCTAAGTTTTAAGACCTCTAACCTCTTAATTTAGAGGATCCAAGATCATTCATGACCTTATGGCATCTTTATGACATCATTGATGTGTTTAAGACACATTGAAGACTCTAACTCAAACTCCTAACACTAAGAATTTTAAAAACTACTAACAATGGCTAATTTGGTGACCTTAGTCCTAATGACTAACTCACCTAGCCCACATTGCAATGACCTTCTAAGGTCCAAAGTAAACAAACTGTCTTGACTTGGCCAATGTCAAGTACAAGCCAAAACATCCTAACTATGGATGTTAGCCTAGGTGTGCTCCTGCACCAACCAACAATAGTAACTTGAGAGAAGATCTTGGAGACTATGCTGAGGAATGGGAACTAATACAAGAGGAAGAAAGAAAGCTAGATGAAGTAGTAGCACTGATTTCCAGAAGAGAAAAGAGAGGTAAGGGTAAATTTGAAGGCAAATTACCTTTGAAATATTTTTCATGTAACAAGATTGGTCATTTTGCATCTCGATGTCCTACAAGGGTTCCTAAGCATAAACATAAGTCTTACAAATCAAAATATCCTAAAGACAAGGAATGTTATTATACTAGTGAGGGTGTTTCTGATGATGATGGTGACTATGATGAAATTGGATTTATTACTATAAATGATGATGAACCTATACATGAAGAAAAAACATTAGTATCTCGTGTTGAAAAGAAATCTGAATGGATTATAGACAATGGTTTTTCACATCATCTTACTGGAGATAAAAATAAATTTATGAGTCTGAAAAGATATGATGGTGGTCTTGTTATATTTGGTGACAATACTCCTAAACTTATCATTAGTGTTATATCTATTTCTATGGATGGAAAGACTAATACCGACAATATATTACTTGTTGATGGACTTAAGCATAATCTGTTGAGTGTTGGGTAGTTAGTGGATAGAGGTTATCAATTGAAATTCATTGATGGGAAATTCTCTATCAGAAGTAAATCAGGAGATTTGATCACATCTGGTACTAAATCTAGAGGTAATGTATTTAAATTGAATACATCTGAAGCTTCTTGTTTTATTGCGAAGGTTGATGATAGTTGGCTATGGCACAAAAGATTTTTTCATGTTAACTTTGATAACATTGTGAAGGCAAGTATGAATAATGTTGTAAGAGATCTACCTAAGATTTTGAAGCCATCTAACACTATGTGTAGAGAGTGTGTTATGGGGAAGCAGACCAGAAGCATTTTTAGAAGCAAATCTTATTTAGAAAAAGGGAAGTTGGATCTGGTGCATACAAATATTATTATGGTGAAATGTACTTTATACTTTTTTTTGATGACTTTTCTAGAATGATGCGGGTTACATATTTAAGAGAGAAATTTGAAGCATTTTACAAATTCAAGTTATTTAAAGCAAAAGTTGAGAATGAATCTAGTTTGAAGATAAAATGTTTGAGATCAGACAGAGGTGGAGAGTTTACATCAGATTTATTTAATACCTACTATGAAGAACATGGAATATACAGACAGACATCAACTCCTAGAACACCACAAAAAAATGGGATAGCAGAGCGAAGAAATAAAACTATATTAGATGTTGCAAGGACTATGTTGCTGGAAGGAAATGTGTCACATGTTCATTGGAGAGAAGCTGTTGGTACTGCTATGTACACCTTGAACATAATTTAGATCAAAGAAGGTACAAGTAAGACTCCTTATCAATTAAGGTTTGATCATACACCTACTATAAAATATTTTAGAATATTTGGAAGTAAATGTTATATCAAAAGAGATGATGAGATAGGGAAGTTTGATGCTAGAAGTGATGAAGGAATTTTTCTTGGTTATTCTACTAAGAGAAAAACATATAAATGTTTCAATCTAAGATTGAGGAAGTTGATTGAAAGCGCTAATGTGAGGATAGATGAAAAGTTTCATATTCAAGAAATAATATATGATTGTGGTCAAATTACAAAGATGAAAGAGGTCACTGCTAAACTTGAAGAACCTTTGATGGTTGATAATGAGACTGAAGATGAATTGATTGACGTTACTGATACTCCTAAGAATCCAAGGTATGTTAAGAAGAACCATCCTAAAGATCAAATTATTGGTGATGCAAGTAAAGGTATGATGACTAGATCTAGAACTAGAGATGAAATTTGTTTGATTTCTCAAGTTGAACCAAAAAATACTGATGAAGCATGTAGAGATGAATCATAGAATAAAGATATGAAAGAAGAAATTGAATATATAAAGAAAAACAATACTTGGGAATTGGTTCCAAGACCTAAGAACAAAAATGTGATAGGAACTAAATGGGTTTTCAGAAATAAGATGGATGAAGAAGGAAAAATGGTAAGAAACAAGGCTAGACTAGTGTGTAAATGCTACTCGCAACAAGAAGGCATAGACTATGAAGACATATTTGCTCCTGTTGCTAGGTTGGAAGTTGTGAGATTATTTCTTGCTTATGCTGCACATAAAGACTTTAAAGTATATCGGATAGATGTGTAATCATCATTCTTAAATGGTGATCTGGAAGAAGTATACATTGAGAAACCTCATGGATTTCCTTTGACAGAATATGAAGACATGGTTTGTAAGTTGAAGAAAGCACTGTATGGACTAAAACAAGCACTGAGAGCATGGTATGCAAGACTAGACAAGTATTTACTTCATCTTGGTTTCAGAAAAGGTAATGCAGACTGTAATATATATTTAAGAACTGATGAAGATGGAACCTTAATCAATGTATTTGAGATGTCAATGATTGGTGAAATAAAATTCTTTCTTGGTTTGCAAATCAATCAGAGTAAGAATGGTATTTTTATATCTCAGACCAAGTATCTTAAGGAAATGTTGAAGAAGTTTGGAATGGAAGATTGTAAACTTGTTGGAACACCTATGGTGACTAGATACAAATTGACTAGTAATGATGAGACTCAAAGTGTTTTTCAAACAAAGTACAAATCTATTATTGGTGGTCTACAATATCTAACTCACACTAGACCAGATATTACCAATGCAATTGGAATTGTGGCAAGATATCAGGAAGATCCCAAAGAGACACACCTTGCTATTGTGAAAATAATTTTTAGATACTTGAAAGGAACAACAGAATATGGATTATGGTATGAAAAATCAGATGAATTTATATTGCAGGCTTATACTGATGCTGATTGGGCAGGTAATGTGGATGATAGAAAGAGTACAAGTGATGGAGCATTTTTCCTTGGCAAAAGGCTGGTTTCTTGGTTAAGTAAGAAACAAGACTGTATTGCTCAGTCTACTGTTGAATCATAGTATGTTGCTGCTGCAATAAATTGCACACAAGTTGTTTGGATGAAACAAATGCTGAAGGACATTGGAATAATTTTTGAAGAGCCAGTGGTTATCCATTGCGATAACACTAGCACAATGAATATGTTGAAGAATCCTGTAATGCATTCAAAGACTAAACACATTTCTATTAAGTATCATTTCTTGAGGGAGAAAGTAGCAAAGAAAGAGATTAAACTGGGGTATATTAGCACAAAGGGACAGATAGAAGATATATTTACAAAACATTTACCAAAAGATGCTTTTGAGTATCTCAAAAGCATTCTTGGGGTCAGAGCCCCTCCTTGTGATTATTAATTTATTCAAGGTATGCATCAGTCTAGTGGCTTTCAAAGCTATATCATTTTATGGACTTGATGTATGGATCTATGCCTCGGGGGGGAGTGATCAAAGGAACACTAGAGAACATTTGGGTAATCTTGCACCTGGCTATTTGACATGAAGATTTGAAAAATCTACACCTTACTGAAGATTATAGATGAGTTATGGCACCCTTTTCCATTGCTTCCAAAGGGGGAAAGATTCTATGTGAAAACCCCTACTATTTTGGGGAGATTTGTGTTGAGGATATTGAGAAGATTGTATTGAGAGAGAGAACTTTTGGGTTGATGGATTTTCCCATATGTTTCCATCAATTCCAAAGGGAGAGATTGTTGGATGATATTAGATTTGGATACTATTCATGCTGTTGATATTCATGTTTTGTCACTGATGTCAACATATGTTTCTGTGGAGAGGACAAACTGGTTATTTGACTGACAGAATTGTACAGACACTGTACAAATGTTTCAGAATGATCTAAGATAGGGATATGGAGATAAATGTGTGATGACCTTATTCCTAAGGTTGCTTGACTTGAGGTTGCATATTGGTGATGTTATAGATGATTTGGTGAAGACTGGTTTCTTGATTGTGACAATAATGCTTGACAGAGAAGGTTTCTATATTTTGTGTATATATTACAGATGAAGATGTTTCAGCATATGTGAGCTTATGGGATGACTAAGGACACATTGAATAATATTATTTACTAATTGATAGTTGTGAAAGTACTGGTGATGTCAGCTGTGGCGTGTATTCTGGAGGAGACCTATTTTGGTGGCCGACTTCAGACATGTAGCGTGTATTATGAATTGTGAGTGTGGATTTCAGATCTTGGAGTATAACTGATGGATTGTAATTGATTTTTAATTGTTATAGGTACTGTGTGTCTCTTAGCAAGGGGTTAAACAATTATTTGTATATTGGGAAAGCCTAATTGGCCAAACTAATTAATTATTTGTATATTAGGAAAGCTTAATTGGCCAACCTAATGAATCATTTTAATAGGGTATATATGAGTGATCTTTTCTTCTGGAAATATGTGGCAGAGATTTAAAATGAAGAGAAATGTAAGTTGCGAGGCTTTTTTGCTGCTGGATGTAGAGAAAAGTTTGTGATAAGAATACTTCATTGGAACTGACCAAGCAAAGATAGTTGCTATCAGATAGTTCACTGGATTGTATATCTCTTATATAAACTTGTTCTGATTGTGAATCCTTGAGGGTGGCTTTAACCTTCTTTGGGCAGTGTGCCTGGGCAGTGAGCCTACTACATTTATTGACTCCTAACAGGGCCTGTCTCCTAACAAGGACTATGTACTGTAATGTTGTAATAAGCTCCTAATAGGGATAAATATTTTAACATGGATACTATACTCTCAGTACATTATTTGTGGGTGCTAATTCCCACTGGGGTTTTACCTTTATCAGGGTTTCCTTGACAACAAGTATTGTCTTATTGTGTTGGAATTTACTTTGTTATCATTTGCATTGCAGTTTTGGTTTATAAAGTTTAAAGTTTAATATTCTATATCACAACTGATTCACCCCCCTCTCAGTTGTGCCCGTGGACTGTTATTCCTAACAAAAACCACTCATATTCCTCATCTCTCTCATAAATATAAAACTTTGCTTCCATGTTTTTAGCTTGTTCTTGAAATTTTCCTTTGAAAGATTGAGGTTCATCTCCCTGTTGAACCTCCTCTAAATGGTGGTCCACGCTTCTTTTTTGAATCCCCCTTCACCTTTTCTTCCTAGTTAAACTTTCTCATGGATCAAGTCTTAAAACTTTCAGTCCATTTTTCTTATCCACATAACATTCTTCAAAGAAGGAGATACCTGGCTCACTTGAAACTGAGCAAATATCAACAAAATGCAAATATCAGCTATATCAATATAAAAAATATGTCACCCTTCTACAATCTAACAAGTTTCTTATAAACTCCTTATATATTTTCCAGGCAATTTTTCATCATCAAAGGCTTATGTAACCACACAAGCTCTTAGTAAAATTTATGCAAATTGTTACTCCATAAAACTCGAAAGTACCAATAACTCAATAAAACTATATATACAATAAATAAATCAAACATAGTCACATCAATTAATATTATAAAAGTTCACACTAGGAATTATCATAAAAAAAATAAATGGAATACATGAAGGAGTATCATAAAAAAAATGGACTGCAGACTTAATTTGTTTCAAAGAATTTTCTATATGTGAACTATCAGAATACATGATTTGAGCATCACTATTTATTGGTATAATTGATCTTCATTACTTCGTACTCCTTGGTGTATTCCATTTATATTTCCTAATGCAACATGTCTAAAAATTTCAAGAACCATAGACAATAACCAGCTAGGAATGAAGAATCAACCAAAAGAACAACAACACCATCATGTATATCACTGTATCTATAATCAAGTATATTTTAGAATAAATAAAGCTCCCCTAAAACTATAACTCTTGACGTCTGTAGTCTTCCCACATCCTACTTGCTATATCATCTTAAAACTTCCCCAATAATCCCTATCACACTAACTCAGCCCATATGTCTCAAGCATTGGTACATTTATCCCATCATGATCATCTTCCTCTTCAGTAGCTACTTCAGATAGAACGTCTTCCTCTATAGTAATGAATTTTTGTAGTATGTAACATGCTAATACAATATGTTCTTATATCATGTTTGGATAAGATGTTGCATGCCTCAAGATAGGAAAACATTGCTTCAAAATCCTTAAGGTATGCTCTATTGCATTTCTAAGTGAGGAGTGTAAGTGGTTAAAAAAATCTTGTGGACTGTTTATTGGGTTTTCTCTTGAAAAATCCTTGAGGTAGTAATGTGTACACCGATAAGGAGAGACAAATCCTGGTACATTTGGATATCCAACATTGAATAAATAATATTTTCCTGTAAAAAAAAGTATAATGTTAAAACATGAAACATACAGTGTGGTTTTGATGCAGTCAAGCTCAGAGGATCCAATAAAGGACTGTCCAAACTTGCAGCCAACAACACGACAACAATGTAAACATAACAACACCAGAGATATAACAGTTTATTTTCACATATACCTAGATTTAGATTCAATTGTGCAAAACAATAATGAGATTTTTATCAATAACCGAATATTACAATCAACATGTCAAGATGTAAGGCCTTCTTGGTTATGGCCAAAACAACAATAGCATCAACAAGATCTCGTAGGATCTGACATTATCAATCTACTCTATAGCTAAGTGGAAGAAACTAGATCTAAACTTGTGCTCGCAAGCCTCCAAGCAATCTACAATTTTTATCTACCCACTTACAACTATCTGCATCAACTTTCAGTCTCTCAATTTATCAGCTTCTCTCTGCCATCCTCTACCTATCTCTCCTCTTTTTCTAAACATCAACCTAGACTCTCTTTTATACAAACTTGCCACAAGTTGACATTAAAAAAGAAATAACATAAATAAACCCAAGTCGGCATCATGAACACACAAATAGCGTGTTATCCATCAGTCGACCTCCAATGATCATTAAATTCGCATAGGAGAGTAAAAAAAACAAGATATAGGTCCTCACATCTCCCACACACAACCAAAAATTAAATGCACCAGTCATCAAGCCTAACAGATAGCGTAAACCCTGTCGGTGATCAAGAACACCAAAAATAGACCACTCGATGAGAGGCACAACCAAGCTGAGCTCCACCAAAAAGACACCACTAAGAAACAAGTCACTAAGGCCAAGCAACCAGTCACTGAGACTGAACCACAAGTAACCGAGCCAATAGGTAACCAAGCACCCCAACAAGGAACTCCAAGGCAGTTACCAACCAGATTACTGAGCTCCCAAGCAATAAATCAAAATCAAACCAAAACATGTTTTTGGTGACACAGGATTGCCAACTACCCCAGGATGCTCCTGCATCAGACACCCTAGGTGCGAAAATATGTTCTTAGAAGATGAACAAACATCTGTTGGGATTCAACACGTAGATCCCAAACTAGTTCTTAATGAACACATCCTCCAAGTCCTCAACCAACACACTCTTCCCTCAGTTCTTCTTCTACTTCCTTTTTCCATTACCACTCTCTGAAGTGCCTTTAGATCTCTGAACCTTAATGCCTATACCAACCCCTGCAACCATCTCAGATCTACTACCAATGCTCAAGTTCCTCCTTCCTTTGCCTTCACCCTTCAAAGGGATCAAAGTAGACCTCTGTCCATCTTTCATGATAGTAAATAAATTGCTTTTATAGTCATGAATAACCTCTTTATCATACTACCAAGGTCTACCAAGTAAAACATGAAAAGAGCTCATTTCCACAATGTCACATAATACTTCATCTCTATAAGTACCAATGCAAAAACTTACCATGCATTTCTCTTTCACCTTTACTGCATGATCTTCCTACAACCAACTTATCCTATAAGGACAAGGATGTCTCAGCCTTTTCAAACCAAGTTTCTGAACCATCTCCTCAGCAACTAGGTTTTAAGTACTTCCTCCATCAACAATCACCTTACAACATTTACTACTAGACTTACACACAGTCGTGAACAAGTTCTTCCTTTGACAAGAAACATTTTTCTTCGAGGGAAACAATGTTCTCCTAAGAAAGAGAGTCACACCCTCCACCTCAGGTTCATTCTCAACAACCTCATTCACCACATCATTCTGGTAACTACCGACCTTCTTATATACATGGGGACATTCAAATGACCGATGTCCTTCTTCACCATAGTTATAACAAGTACCTCTAAACATAACTCTACCTGTCCTTCTCCTCGGTTCAATAGGTTTTAGTTCATCTTCAACTTTCAGTTTATCGTTTACCAATTGTTCTTGCTTCTCTTTCCCTCAAGAATTACCACGATGTCTTCTTTTCAACCTATCTTCTGCCTTCAATGTATATTGATAAGCATCTTCTACCGAGTTAATATTCAAAATATTAATCTCATCCTAGATATTGAATCTCAGACCATTGATATACCTCACCACCTTTTCCTTAGAAATTTCTCCATGCCCAGTCTGAATAGTCAATTTGTAGAACTCCTTGGTATAATCTTCCACAGTCATCTCCTTCTATTTTAGATTCTGCAATTTCTTAAATAACTCAAGTTCATAGTTGGCAGGAATGAACTTAGCCTTTAGCTTTGTCACCATCAACCTCCACCGATTGATCTTTATCTCGCCTTCTTCTTCTCTTTCCCTTTGCAAATCTTTCCACCATAAAGAAGCATGTCCTTTTAACTTAGTCTGTGCCAATCTCACTCTAAGTGGATCTTCAATGTCTTCTAGCTCAAGTAGTCTTCTAACTCACTGAACCAATCAATCAGATCCTCGGGTCTCAATGTGCCTAAAAAATTGGACACCTCCATTCGATAACTTGTACTCAACCGAGCTCTAGATCTCTGCAACCGATCATATCTGTCTCCTCCAGATCTCTCCATTCGATTGACTCTGTCATCTCCACTAGATCTAGCAACTTCAAAGTCTCTAACAAATTCTTCATAACCATCTTCTGTCCTCGGACCTCTATGTAATCCAAAATTTCTAATACCTTCTATGATTTCATTCTTCATTTTTTCCATCTTAGATCTAAATCTTTTTGTTATCCTTGCTTCCACCTCCTCAAAAAGATCTGCAATCGCCCTAGGGTCCAATATTCTCGGAGGCATCACTCTAGTTCTTTGAAAACCCTAAGCTCGACTAGAAATGAACCAGCTCTGATACCACTTCATGCATTCAAGCTCAAAGGATCCAATAAAGGACTGTCCAAACTTTAGCCAAAAACAGAAACATAACAACACCGGAGATTAACAATTTATATTGACATATAGTCAGATTTAGATTCAATTATGCAAACAATAATCAGATTGTTATCAATAACTGAACATTACAATCAACATGTCAGGCTGTAAGGCCTTCTTGGTTAGGGTCAAAACAACAATAGCATCAACAAGATCTCACAAGATTCAACATTCCCAGTCTACTCTATAGCTAAGTGGAAGAAACCATATCTAAACTTGTGCTCACAAGCCTTCAAGCAATCTGCAATTTCTATCTACCCACTTACAACTATCTGCATCAAATTTTAGTCTCTCAATTTATCAGCTTCTCTCCGCCATCCTCTACCTATCTCCCCTCTTTTTCTAAACATCAACCTAGACTCTCTTTTATACAAACTTGCCACAAGTTGGCATTACAAAAGAAATAACATAAATAAAACTAAGTCAACATCCTGAACACAGAACCAATGTGTTATCCATCAGTCAGCCTCCAACGGTCATTAAATATGCATAAGAGAGTAAACCAAACAAGATATAGGTCCTCACATCTCCCACACACAACCACAAATTAAATGCCCTAGTCGACCAGTCCAACAGATAGCATAAACCCCATCAGTGATCAAGAACACTAAAAAATTGACCACTTGGTGAGAGGCACAACCGAGCCGAGCTTCACTGAATAGAAACCACTGAGCAACAAGTCATCAAGACCAAGCAACCAGTCACCGAGGCCAAACCACAAGTAAACAAGCCAAAAGGTAACTAAGAACCCCAACAAGGAACTTCAAGGTAGTTAACGACTAGATTACTGAGCTCCCAAGCAATAATTCAAAATCAAACAAAAACATGTTTTTGGTGACACATGATTGCCAACTACCCCAAGATGCTCCTACATCAGGTTTATTGTATAAATGTGAAAATTATATTTTATAAACTATTTATCATATTCTTCACTATATTACAGTGTGTTTTGGAATACTAGGGGGAACTACCAGTGGATTTGATATTGACAGAGATGAAGCTAGAACATGACTATCTGCAATAGACCCCTCCCAACCGATAAGAATGTATTGAAACTTATAATAAAAAAAATAGACACCCATAACATTTTGCAACAAGTTGCCTTTTCTATCACGATATTTGCTCTAAATTTTTACATCGACAGTGACTAGTATATGGGTTCCATCAATTGATCCAACATAATCCTATAGAAAGAAAAACTACAATAAAATGAACACGCAGTAATATGATTAACACTAAACAAAGAAATTTTTACCACTAGGAGATGTAACTTGAATTACAGATCAAAAAGATCCTTCCCACTACTTTCTGGAGGATTCTTTGGACCAGGTGGTTACAAATAATCTTCATAGAGTGCTAAGACTATCGCTAATACCTTGTGGAAGAATCGACTTACTGTCTCTCCTGAGTGGCCAAAGTTATAGGTAATCTTACAATTCCTCAGATTGTGGCCAAGGGTGTGGAGGGACATCACTAGTTGTTCTTCTAACTTTATGTTTATCATATTTGTAATGCTTCCTTTTTGCCTTAGAATATTGGCTAGCCGAAAGAAGGCTCCTGTACTCATGTGGATTTGGTCATGGCAATCCACCTCATTGGAATGAATAATGCATTTATAAAAACCAATTTCATATGTTCTTTTCTTACACATTTGTCGTCTACCTTATTATGCAGACACTGCTTTGTCTACCGCAAGGAAAGAAAGAACAAATATGAGAAGAAGAGTGATTGTGGTCTTCCTAACTATGTGTCCTTGAATATTTATATTATTGGTAAGATCCATCAATGACCTAGAATGTGGATAGAAATGAAGATTTGAGATACAAAATAACCACTAATAGGAACGAGAGAGAGAGAGAGAGAGAGATGAAACAACATGATTATGTTCCATGTAATATGGCTATTGTTTGTAATATTATTCTTTTTCTTTGATTAAGAGAAAATTAGATTTTAGAGGACCCAAAACCTTTAAAAAAGAGAGTAGAAGATATTCATTAGAACCCACAAAGGAAAAAAGAGAAAGGTAAGCATAAAAGTTAGAAACAAAAAGATGACAACCTATACAAAATCCAGTGGACCTAAAACCAATAAAAGGACAGTAAACAACCAAAATAGAATTGAAACAAAGGAAAACCCGAGCAGAGGCCTAGAAGTTCTTTAGTAGCTCAACTACTTCAATCACCATAAGATCCATATTAATCGTTGTATTTTTCATCTCCTCAAGATCTTTCTCATTCGTGGCACCTCTTTTCTTAGCTCTAGATATAGTCCTCTTTCCAGGTCTCAAGGTTCCATCCACAATGGATTTGTCAACTTCCATGTCTTGGGTACTTTTCTCCCACTCCAGCTTACCGACCAAAATTTTGACATGCTCAGCTGAAGCTTTCAAGATTTTGTAGATCTGTTATCCCATCATATTTAGTATTTCCTTGAATTTTTCCAATTTGGTCTCCATTTCCAACATTTTCTAATGATTATTACTATTCTTCTCGTGGTGTTCCCAATGGGACGCCCTGTTCTCAATTGATTGGAACTTGGACTCTAGGGAGTCCTTAATGTCTTCCACATGGCCTATGGAATGAGTCATCTCCTCCATACATTTGGGGAGGGATTTTTTAGTTCTAATGCCTAGAGCCTCGACATTTTGGCGATAGAAGTGAAGATCCCTAACATCCTTCTTTAGCTGTAGATCATCATCAATAATACCTTCCATAGTATTGCCAAAAATTATCACACCCATCTTACTAGATAAGGTGGGAAGATTGTACTAGATGAAATTATCCTTCAGAAGATCCTCCTTCAGCTCTCACTACTCTCAACCTTATCCATAGGCTTCTTACCAGTCATCTCCATCTCCCCAACAATGTTCACATTATCTTCCTCAGCCAATATTTTCTCCTTCTCACCAGTTTATTTCACATTATCCCCATCAGTCAATATAATATCCTTAGTATTTTTAGCCTTTGTAGTGCGAGACTTCTTTGGATGAAAAATATTCTCCTCCTCTTTCAATTATGCAATCTCCGTCTCTCATCATCTGTAGAGGAATCACTAACAATGTAGGTATTTTTCCTCCTTTGTTTAGGGCCTTTCTTAGTAGAAGCCTTGGAATTTTTCTTAGGAGCCTTCTTACCCTTCCCTTTGATATCTTCAGAAGATGAATCTGAGTCATACATCAACTCACTCTCTATGCCCTTTCCCACCAAAAAATCATCATCAAAATTGTCCTCCTCTGAGATAGAATTCTATGATAGGGGATGCCCAATTTGCTTGGTTTTCAGGTTTTCATAGATGAGCACCATCAAACCCTAGTGCATTGTATGGTCCACATGAGGGTTCTCTTTGTGATCTTTCATGGTGGCGTTCATGGAACATGATTGTAAGATAAGAAATAGGAAATGTCACTAATATGTAAAGTAATAAATTAAGGTATGGAATTGAGATATGTTTATTAAGAATGTATAATGTATTAAGGAAGAATGGTTGGATTGATTATTGATTATCTTGAAATGTGATGTATAAATTGTTCTTTTAGTTGCCTAGATTGTATTGAATTCCTTAACTTGAATTGAATTGTATTGATTGTGTATTGCAATTGTGATTAAGGAGAAGATAAGATGTTCCTCTTTTATTCCCAAATGCACAAATGGAAGATCCAAGTTGATCAACCCCAAGGAAGGGCAAATGCACAAATGAATCAACTATTTGGAAAGGAGAATAACAAAGGAGATACCTTAAATTGTATTAATTATATGTATAGAAATGATGTATGACAGTAATTGAAAAGGTAGGAGAAATGCACTAACCTTGAAATATTACAGATCAAAGAATGCTATTTTCTGAGGCCTGTAGATTGTTTCTGGAAAAACTGACAGTTGATCCCGAACTGGAACGCAAAGATGAAAAAAACCCAGAAATCTTTTTCTATTCCGATGTTTTCTTATGAAAATGGTTGACCTTGACCCACAAATGTCAACCTTGACCCAATAATGTTGACCCAGACCTACACAGGTCTGACAAAAAATCTGTTTGCGCTGTCCGAAAGAAAGCTGAAAAGGGTATCCAGATCTGGTCTCAAATCAACTATTTTGAACCTGTACCTACAAGAAAAAGGAGATTGTTTGTTGTGGGGGAGGGATTTGCCTTGGTCAAACCCCAGTTTTGGAATTAACCTCAAATATATGTAATTGAAATTGCAGAAATGGACAAAGTAAATGCATAAATTCACCTTGCTTGAAAAAGTCCTTGTGGCAGATTCGAATCCT
>MU228384.1:1475984-1489840 GCA_018584345.1 Thuja plicata | reverse complement strand
CCACAAGTATGCTTCAAAATGTGGAATGTAGAAAGGTAGGATGTCTTCAATCTCTTGCTTGTAGATCTCCAACACCAAGTCTTGAATGGGTTCTTGAATTTGGAGTAGGCTTGGAAGAAGGTGGATGGAGAGATCACCAAAAGGGGACTATGTAGCTTCAATCCTTCAATGGCCTCCAATGGATCTCCTTCATGAAAATGGATACTTGAATGAATGAATGCTTGCTTGAATTCTTTCTTGATTGCTTGCTTGAACCACACTTTATAATGCTTGATCTCAAATAGGAATGCTTGATGCTTGATTCAAAGACTTCATTCGCTTGATGATAGTTAGACCTCTTAGACTTAGAGAAAATGAGAGAGAAAACTTCCCTTTTATATGAAATTAGGGCACAATCTTCTAAGGAGGCCTACATAGGAGGATTAAATTCCCATTAAAGCCTTTACCCCTAGGAGAGGACCTATATTAAATATAATTTAGGAATCAACACTTTAGAACCCGAAATAGCCAACCCAGAAGCGGGAAAAACTTTTTGCAAAGGCCGACCTCCAAAAATTGTAAGACCCCGGGATCTGAACCCTGGGTCAAGGTTGAGGTTGAGCTTGACCTAGGTCAGGGTTGAGGTCGACCCTTACCTAGGTCAGGGTTGAGGTCGACATAGACCTAAAAGGTCAACCCTGACCCTAAAGCCCAAAATCACCAGTCTACAGTTCAAAATACAGAAATCAGGCTTAAACAAGAGTGGAAATAGGGACATAATAGGGGATAAGCCATGTCAAGATTAGGAACCCATTCAAGGCACTTTTCATGACCCCAAACCACTTACTCAAAAGGATAAACACGTCTATAATGGAAGTGCTTCCATTTTTTGACTATACAATAATATATAATAGGGAAAATAAATTTTGTTTCCATGGAAAAATGGTTAAGCAGAATAAAATGATAAACATATGTCCTAGTATATATACCATCCAGATTCACATAATTCATAACAAAATAAAGAAATTTTCACCACGGGCTCTCTATTTTCTTGGGAGAGTAATAAGTATTAGCAAACTTTACTAGATTTTTATTTTCCTTATTAGTTTCTGGAAAGTGTTTGACAACACCCGTAGTCAGCTTATGATCCCTATAGAGCTTTCTACCATCATGCACTAGACCTATAATCTCATAAACGAGGGATTCATCAATTTTAATGGTCTGGTTTCCCATCATCAGACTACCCTTCTTCCAATTTTTGATGAAGTATTTTTTAGTGGACGAGTCCCTTCCATGAAGTCCATAAACACAGTTAAATCTCCAACCTTCAAAATATCCCAGACCTCATCCCTTTTCCTCCAATCTTTGCAAGAAATCGGCTCCATCATCCTTTTTCTGTGTCCTCCCATCGCACCTTCAAAACTTCTACAAGGAGGGAGATTATGTAGACTAGGTCTTTTCAAATGTTCAATCTAAGACTTATACTATAAAAATACAAATAACCAAGAATAAGCCCAAGTAACCCAGAAAACGTGCATGCAAAATATTATGCAAAACTTTGAGCTACGATCTATGATTGTATAATAATGACAATTAATAACCCAAGTCATAGAAAAAATCATTATTTGGAGGTGATATTGACACCTTGCGTGTTGCAAAATTTATTACTCAGGATTAGAGATTTCACTTCATATGGTAAATCCACCCCACCTTTCCACTTTTTGACATCATTTCTCGTAACTACCACATTTGCTGCTCAGTGAGCTACAACCTTGATCTCTCTATAACCATGGGTTATTATACAATTATCAAGATTATCAATAATTTCCCATGAATCCTTAATAATATTATTAATGGTCCAAGAAGGGTAGTACTCTTTGGTTACACAATTAACAATGTTTTTAGAGTCCCCTTCAACTCAAAGATTTATACAATGCCATTTCTTAACTAAAAGAAGACCTTGCTAAGAAGCCATAGCTTCTGCCTTATGATTATTTTGAATCCCTATAGGAACAACCACCATCTCAATACATTTACCTCCCTCATCCCTAAGAATGACACCACAACTGACATTTCTAGGGTTTCCCTTAGAGACACCATCAAAATTGATTTTCATCCATCCCTTAAGGGGTGTTTCCCAAACAACTTCTTCCATTTTGGTAGCGACACTATTCTTCCTATATTTTCCACTGAGCTTCTATTTATTTAGAATTTTCTCTTCAATTTTACTAACAAGCGCACTAATCTCCCCCATAATTTTCACATTTTAAAGAATAACTCTTTGAATCCTTTGGAAGACAACATCTTTAGGGGACCATTTATCCCTAAAAATTCTATCATTTATTTCCTTCCACAATCCCCAGAAAACATGAGGCATAGAAAATTTACAAAGGGTTTTTGTAGAGGGATTTTTTGAAAGATTATGCCATTAAGAGTAGATTGTGTGAATTTCCTTGGGAAAGACCCAATCCATATTGAACATTTCCAACATTTTGGACCACAAAGAGAAAACATAGGGACAATGGTTAACAATGTGTTCCATAGTCTCTTCCTCCTGACAACAAAGAAAACATCGATTAGGGATACTGAAGCTTGTGAGTTTCAAGGTTGTCAATAGTGAGGACCTTTTTCTGTAGTAAAATCCAAAAAAACATATTATTATTAGGAATAAGACCCTTGAGCCAGCCATTGGACCACCAAGGGGGATCTTCTTGATTATTATACAAGGTTTTAATCATAGAAGAAGTGTAAAAAACCCCTTTAGGGTTCAAATTCCATACCAGAGTATCTTCCTCATTATTGAGAATTATGAAGAACCGATGTCTTTTGAGTTGCATCAACTTTGGATCAATAGTCTCTATGTCTTTCCATTTGTTCGTGTCCCAATAATCAGCAACATGATGACCAATTATAGTTTTTTAGTCCAAGGCCAAGAGGCCCCATTCAGTATGGTTAATAAGAGGAGCATCATTGAGCCAATGGTCTTCCCAGAAGATGACTCTCTCCCCATTACCCACCTTCCATTAAGTACCCTTTATCGTAAGATTCTTGTTTCTTGTCATGTTCTTCCATATTTTGAGCCCATTAGGGATAACATCGAAGTTAATAAAACTATCCAGAGTAGGGTAATTCCCAATATATTTTCTTTTCCATATTTGGTTCCATTCACCATTCAAATGATATATTCTCCATATTTGTTTTGAGAGAAGAGAAATATTCCTAATCCTGATTCTCCTATGACCCAAACCAACTCTTCTTTTTGGCCTACAGAATTTATCCCACTCAATTAGGGACATTCTCTTTTTTTCCTCTGCCCCAATCCATAGGAAATTTATTTAGATTTTTTCAATAGTATCAGAATAATTACTTGGAATCTTAAAGAGACTAAGAGCATAAACATGAATACTTTGTAAAGAGGCATGGATAAGTTGAACCTTACCTACCTGACTTAGGAGGGTGTCCTTCCAACCCACAAGCTTTTTATTGATCTTGTCCATGAGAGAGATCCAAAATGAGTCTAGGGGGTTGATACAAAGAAGAAGACCCAGGTAAGTAGAAGGGAGAGAAGAAATTTGACATCCCAGAATGTTACTAATCCTCTTTTGTCTTCTTTCAAGAGTATTTATAAAATAAACAATACTTTTGGCCCAATTAATAAGCTATCTAGATGCTGACCCATACATGTTAAGAATTTCCTTGAGGACTTTAGCCTCCTTGATAGTTTCTTCCTCAGGATAATTGAGTCATCAACAAATTGCTGGTGAGAGAAGACCTGGGGGAGGATGAAGGATGAAGCCCTTTGAAAGAACCATCTTCCACCAAATGAGAAATGTATCTTCCCAGACATTCAACCAAGATCACAAACAAAATAGGGGATATCGAATCACCCTGTCTTAGCCCCCTAGAGGATTTGAAGAAAGGATAAGTACCATTGATTAGAATAGAGAAAGTGGTCGAGGACACCAGTTGCATAATCATACACACATTACTCTTATTAAATCCAAAAGCCAACAATATTTTCTACAAAGAAAGTCCAATAAACTCTGTCATAAGCTTTAGATAAGTTCAACTTGAGGATAAATCCATGTTTCTTGGCCAAAGATAATGAATGGATATTCTCATGAACCGTGATTATAGAGTCCAAAATTTGTCTTCCCAAAACAAATCCATTCTGTTGGGGAGAGATCAAAGAAGGAATAAAAGAAATAATTCTAGAGGTGAGAATCTTCGAAATGATTTTATAAAAGGAATTGCAGAGACTGATAAGGCACACCAAATCTGGAGAATCAACACCCACAACTTTGGGAATGAGGTCCATAAAGGTCCCATTGATATCCTTAATGATACTTTATTCCCCAAGTAATTCCTTGATAGCATAGGTAACATCCTTACCAATAATGTCCCAATACATCTTAAAGAAAACCACAGGGAAACCATCAGGACCAAGAGCCTTGTTTCCTTCAAAAGAAAATATCTTAACTTCATCCCTAGAGGGAATGGCTCCAACAGAGGAGTTCTGATCTTTATTGATGAGATGGGGTGATCTTCATTGATGAGATGGGGAATACAATGAAGAATATCACCTTGATAAGTCTAGTTCAGACTGAAATCTTTAGAGAGGAGATAAAAAAAGTAACATTTTTCTTCCTCTCTTATTTTGTCCTCTTCTTCAATAATACCATTGTTCACCTTGAGTTTGGAAATTTTGTTAGCAGCCTTATGTTTGAGAGAAGTCATATGGAAATATCTAGTATTGCTATCCACTTCATTCAACCAGAGAGAGCGAGCTCTTTGTTGCCAAAAAGTCTCTGCCTTGGAAATTATGTCATGATATCTCTTAATAATATTATTTCCATCAGATATAGAGAAAATATTATAGCCATTAATTTGAATTTGATCTTGGATTTTTTTAAGGTCTTCTTGGATGGAATCTTTGGAGGATAAGATGTCACCAAAGCAATCCTTATTCCAGTGCTTGATGCACTTCTTAACATGTTTAAGTTTTTGACCACTCTAAACATAGTAGTCCCCTCCATATGAATCTTCCACCAATCTTTTTTTTTTTGTTTTCCAACTCAAGATGCATAGTCCAAATCTTCTTAAATCCAAATGGAAAGTGTCTTCTTTCTTTAATAGATTCAACCAAAAATAAAATATGGAATTGTTCTGAGCCAATTATAGCATGTGAAGACATAGAGAAGAAATAGTGAACATACAATCATTGGAGATCAAAGCTCTATCCAAACAAACCTAAATCAAATCTTGTCCAGATCTTCTATTGGTCTAGGTGAACTCCACACCTTGTAGATCCATATCGTGGAGGAATTGGGAGTTAATGAAATCCATCAAGGCAAGATGAATTTCCAAGTGAGAGGGAACACCGCCATAATTTTCTTGATCCTTTAACAGTGTATTAAAGTCTCCCATGATTAACCAAATTTCATCTTTGAAGTAAGACCTGACCTCAGTCAATCTTTTCCAAAATTTACTTCTGCCTTTTAGAGTATTAGAAGAATATATATTAGTTAGCACCCAAGAAGTGCCATATTTAATATGATGGAATCTAATACAAGCCATATTATTTTCCATCACCCCTTATGATGTTAAGGTTCCAAAAAGTAGCAATACCCCCTGAAGCACCCTTAGAGCTACCACCACAAACCCCACCATTTTTAAAAAACTTGATCATTTCAAGCTTGTCTTTATTCATCTTAGTTTCTTGAATAAGGAAAATATTTGGTTTATTATCTCTTATCATATTCCTAATTATGTCTTGTTTATGAGAGTTGTTAAACCCTTGAATGTTCCAAGATATTACTTTCATTCCTTATTTAAAGCATACACCTCAGAGAGGGCTTTTTGTGTTCCATCTTCTATATTTTTTGTTAGACTTTGTATTTCTCTTATTAGATTTTGAGGGTCTTTCCCTAGGAGAGGGGGCCATTCCAACATTTGCAACCTATATACCTAAAGATTTGGTAATCTTAGGAGTTTTAGTGAGGGTTTTCAAAAGTTTCCCCTTTGTTTTTCTATGCACAGATTTTGGCATCGAGAACCCCTGCAGATCTTTGTTCTCCTTACCAAACACCTTGTTTATCTCCTTATCATCTCCCTATTTATCTGATACAAAATACATATTCTTAACCACTTACATTGCTAAAGTTTCTGGTAATAATATTCATTCCCCTCAAAGATAGATGTATATTCACCCTCATCTTCACTTGAATCTTGAATCTCTTCTTCTTAAGATTTTTTTATACGATGCAGTATAGTCCCCACCATTACACTTATCAAAGGAGTCATCAACTACTTGTAATATGGACTCTTCTTCTTTGGTATTGGATGTCTCATCTTCTTTGATATCCTCCTATGTTTTATCTTCTATTGTGTCCTGTTCATGATGAGTAGTTTTAGGAGATTCATCCCCTCCATTCAGGTTCTCATTTCCTTAAGTGGTTCCTACTTCATCAATTTCACCATATTTATTTGTTTCATTTTTCTCTTTTGCCTTTCATATTTGTCTATTCTTTGGTTTATCTATTCTCTTCTCTTTAGATGGCTCAGAAGGACATCTCTTGACCCAGTGGCCTGCCTTCTTACAATGAAATAAGACAAAGGGAATAAATTCATATTCTACCCTCTAATCCCATTTTCCTAGTTTGGATATAATTTCATTAGAGTCAGGCATATCCACATCATGAACAATGCCCACACAAATTCTAGCACGTGTGAGCCTTTTCCTTGCTGTTGTCACTGGGTCGATGGAAAAAAGTTGCCCAAAAGAGCTAGCTATTCCATAGAAAAAGTCTTCTAACCAATATTCCATAGGTAGACTTGGAAGTTTGATCCAAACAAGAACTTGAGCTAGGAGTGATTCATCAATAAGATTCATGTTTGGATACCATTTTTGTAAAACTATAGCCATTTTCCAACCATCCAAGGACCCCACATAGGATTCTAGCATGATATTCTTCACAAGAGAATGAGAAGAGAATAATCCCTTTGTCATGACTGTAATATCCACCCGACCTTTTAAAATCTACTTCCTAGTAGCATAGACTCTAACCACCTCTATGTTTGGTCTAGGGCCTAAAAACATACCAACCAAGGACTTCGCCATTAAAGCTATATTATAATCAATAACCAAATCTGGAACAAAGATAGAAAACTTACCCTTCTCCCGCTTAGATATATTTTTAACTTCAGGCAAATAAGACTTACCAGAAGATTTGATTCCAAATAAGGAAGACCATTTTTTTGCTTTAAATCCCTTAATCTTTTCACGATCATTTCCTTGAATGACCTCCCTCCCAGGTCCCCAGGTATAAGTGAAACCCCCAACATAGAACCACGGGGTTTTTCTATCTACTCCCATGCCTCCTTGTTGTCCTTTCCCCCATCCGTAGACTGTTCTACACCATGAGAATGTTTCTCGTCTGACACAAGATTCAAATTTTGAACCTTCCCTCTCTCTCCTCCCCTCTCTCTCCCGCTCACCTTTGTTATGATTCTTTTGTTTGTATCTTCATTCCTAGCTAGTTATTTTGTATACATGTTAACTTTGTTAGCATTGTTGCATTAGGAAATTAGTCAAATTTATATTGGTCAATGGTGATTTTGGCAGACCATCTAATCATAAATAGATCTTATATAGTTTTTGTATATTGCTACTCCAACTAGTACAATTTATGTAAATTGCTCCAACACCTACTTTTTGTTGTTGATATTATTACTCATTGTCATTGATATTATTATTGAGGGAATCTAATAGAGAAAGAGATGATTCATATAGATCTGAAATCTGGTAAGTCTTTATCAAACTACTATCATGGGGTATAGTTGTGATTGTGCATAATGGATAATCTTTCATGATCCATATACCACATGATACTAGTTATTATACATTAACACATATTGTTTATGAATGTCTTACCAAATTCATAACTATATGAATCGTGTGTTTCTCTATTATGATTGACAATGAATAATAATATGAATGACAATGAATAATATCAACAAGCAATAATAAAATCACTCTATTATCATTATCCAATATATGAATGAGAAGGGATACAAACATCTTATAGATTGTCTCCAAGGTAGGAATGATACAAACATCTTAGCATTATGCTCTATTGCATGGTGCAAATGCATCTATGTGTGAATAGATGACACTAATGATTCAATTATTGTAGGCATCTAATAGAAAAAGTCATGATTTGTATAGATCTAACTCTGGTAAGTCTTTATCAAACTATTATCATGGGGTATAGTTGTGACTGTGCATAATGGATTTGATGCACTGTCGAGTCCGTTGAGTGAAATGAAGATGCATGGTCCGTGATTCATTTTCATTTTTAGGTAGATAGAATGGATTTGATGCATTGTCGGGTCCATTGGGTTTCATTTCAATTCATGCCATTATACAACTAGCATTTATCTATTGTAACTTATAACAATATGAGCGGGGTATAGCTAGAAATAATAGATAATGATAGTGTTTCTCTATACGCCATAAGTCATATGTGTTTACGAAGTCCATTTGTGCATCCAAATTGTCATGTTTTTATGACTTGCAATAGAGATACAGTAGTTGGATAATGAGGATCAATTGATGGATGTCTTCATTGTGGGAAAATATGGTCTGCTTAGGACTTCAATCCATAATATGTCAAGTACACCTCTCAGTGCTCTAGAACAGAGTTTCCTGCCTATTAGTATGTGATATCGTGCATGGGATTTATTCTAAAGTACAATTGGGGAGATGCTTTATAATAACCATGGTCAACATTCAAAATTATTAAACAACAACATAGCTTTTCATTAGCTATGTATTTACATTGGATTCAAAAAAATGCAACACCCAACATTAACATTTTAGTCAATGTAGATTATGGTCTAATTATAAATCACACAAGTCAAAGGAAACAAAACAATCAATGATAGATAAGTTTGCAACAAATAATGAACAATAAGCAAAGTCTCATTCTTCAAGAAGTTGGTGGCATGGATTTAAATTGCATTTTTAACAAGATCAAATGTCTCACCACATAATGTTTTGCAGATGAATACATTAGATTCATGTAGATGTACAAAATGGAGGCACTGTTAGGAAGAAGGATGACTCTGTATTAAGTCTTGACTACAATTATAGGCCAAATTTCATATTCAACATTTTCCAGCAAGACATAAGCTCAACTTTATAATCACCAACTCAGGAAGATATTACAAACCATTTTCAAAAAGGATAAACAACTAAAATATTCAAGAAAGTAACTGACATGCTCAAGAAATTATAAAGGAGATTGTAATTTGTGTTGACTAGTATAACAAGAAGTTAAAGGAAAAAAAGTTAATTAAAACATGATTTTTATGAACTATAACTAATTGAATGTTTGAAGATGTTAAGTTGATGATCACCGAGTTGCATAAAGTTAATGCAAGACATTAAATCAGTTAATGCATTGTATTGTCATTGATGTCAACTTGATATAATCTAATTGGTTATATACATATTTTCAAAGACATAAAACAAACAAAGAGATAAAGGTTATGTTATCAGTAATGCATAAAAGTTCAGTATACACCAAGTGACAACAAACACTGATGGACAGTGCACACCGATGGATAGAGAGCCCCGAGAAGAGTCACAATGATACTCGAGAAAGATACCCGAGCAAGAATTACTGAGTAGAACCTAAGTGATACCCGAGTAGAACTGAAATTTACAGTGTTCCCTGACAGACAAACAAGCCTGATGGACAGAGATGCCCGAGTACAACTGAAGTCAAGACCGAACAAACAAGGAGTTAAACACCAATCAGAACTAAAGTTCAGAAACGAAAAAAGAATTAGCTGGAAGAAGCTAAATATGGAGTTAACTGATTGATTACATTGTTTTGATCGACCAGTTAAAAGCTACAGATAAGCTAGAGATTAATGCTAGTTTTATTCCAGTTGTCAAGGAGAAATCTGTGGGATAAAACTAAAGAAAGCTTTAAAGCAAGAATGACGAGATTTATGGATCACGTCAAGAACGAGAAAGAAAAGGAATTAGAAATGGTGAAATCATGTCTATAAGAGAGACAAGATAATTCATTATGAATTGGGAGGAGAATAGAAGATGATGCTAAAGAGAATTCTGACGAAGAAAGAAGTCTTCATACAGACCTAATTATACAAGCTATAAGACAGAGCTAAAGATTTCTGCAGACACTGAGAAACAAAGAGAAAACAAAATTCACCGAGCAGAAAGAAGTGGAGCAAAGGAATACAAAGGAAACATTGATCAGAAAGGTATTATGAGCTTACAATAGATCTGAACATCTACAAGTTTAAGTTGTATATATGAACAGATCATAAACTATTTCAGTTTAACCATTGATTCAAAAAATTTCTTAACAAAGTGGGATTTAACTATCCTTTATATATTGAGATACATCTCAAGGAGTATCAAAAAGTTTCTCATGAAGATAGCATAGTGAAATGCCAGATATCAAGTGAAAAACTATTATATTAAATCCTCTAACAAGGCTGCACTTAACAATGTGTTTGTAACCTTTAACAGGGTTGGCTCTTCACCGAGCTCACTTCAGACGAGTGAGAATTTTGGGTTACCAGTCCCAAGTGGTTTATCCCCTAACAAGGTTTCCACGTTAAAAATACATGTGTCAAATGTGTATATGGTTCATTGCTTTGATGATTTTCTTTACACATTACTAAAATAGGATTGATCGGTAAACGCTAAGTTATTTACTGTATTTCGATAAAGACTAGACTGCTATTCGGTAAAGCTTAAGAAAAAAGGATAAACAATGTATTTTGAGAAGTATTTATTTTATAAGATTATTTAAAGGCATACATCTTGTAGGACTGAAGAAAAATAGAGGTTTATATTTGTGGTATAAAGTTTTGGGTTGATTTATTGGATTATTTTTGAGGCCACTGATTAACCCCCCCTCTTAGTTATTCTAATAGATTTATCCTCTTTTTTAAAAAAAAAAAATTTTCAATCTCCATGTGAATTTACAAACCTAGACTTAGGACCCTGATTCACCAGTTAGCCATGAAGAAATTTTGCAAACTAGGTGGCAAGAGGCCACATGATAACGATGACCTAGGGATTATATCTAATTGGAGTAAAAATTACTCTGGTCTAGTGACCAGTAAAAGCACAGTAATCTTGCCTCTGTATAACTAGATGGAGGACTCACACTACCTAACTCAGTGTTTGCTAGTACATTATCAAACAATTCATCACACCTACAATAATATACAACGCAAAATATAGTGTCCTCACCAAATTCAGCCAAAAAAGTGTTAAATGAATAAGCAATCATCCTATTTAATTATTCGACACAATTATTTAGGGAATGAACCCTCAAACCACGGTCTGAGAAGAAAAATTGGTCCCAAAACAAGGGGATCAAATGACTTGATAGAAATAGGTTGAAACAAAACTTAAACAAGTATAAATACCACTTGTTTACTTCCAAATGTTTGTATGTTTCATTCCTTATTGGATGTTATGATTTTACTTTAAAAGGATAATCTTCAGTCCACAAATTCAATTTGTGAAAAACATCATCACCAACTAGACAACTAAATATGAAGGTTTATATAAGGGTTAGATATACTTCATATAATTGTTGGTCTGTTCTATTTATTGAATTCAAAAACAAAGATTACATATTGCACAGGGAAAAATATGCCAAAGCATTCTAGGTTTTGACCCAATACCATTTTTTTTGAAACTTTTACAACAAATTATAAAAACATAGGTTATTACTTATATATAAGAGATTGTAGTTGGCACATATAATCTTCCCCAAAATACTAAAGATTGGATAATTGGCAATAAACAACCATAGGTAAAATGGGTATTTTAGTGCCCTGAATACTTAATTTATAGGAAGTGCGTCTTCAAGAGACCACATTTTTTTCCAAAGATCCTTTGAAAGAACTTTGAACTTCTTCACCATCTTCTTCTACATTTCCATTACGATCCTCCAAAGCCCAATTGCATTCCCCTGTTGAAGAAGTATATGATGAAGGCGACAAATCCTCCATGAAACCGAATTATACCCTATATGATCTACGAAGCCACAATACCCATGTGCTGGTATACACGAGTACTTTTGAGGCTATAGCAATGACAATCTTCCTATGGAATTCATAGAAAATGTAGATGGGTATTGTAAGAAGTATTTCAATCAAGATGTTCATAGGAATAAATGCCAAGTAATTATGATGTAGAATGACACAATCATTTTTGTAGGCTCGACCAAATCCAGGAAAGAATGCAAGAACATGCGACAAACCAAATTTTTGCAGAATAATTCATGAAACAAAATGCTATGATTCATTTAACCTTATAATGCTACTGTTCATAGAGGAAGAAAAACTAAACCCAGCTAATAATGTTGATTATGAATGAAATGAACGGAACATACCTCCAAATGACCTCAACCAAAATCTCCAATCACTGTCGCAAAACCCGACCTCCATGTGTCTCAAAACCCTACCTCCACACACCAGAAAGACTACGTGAAAATGCAAATAAATCATGGATCGTGCATCTTCATTTCACTTGACGGACCCGAAACTGCATAAAATCCATTTTATCTACATGCAAATGCAAATGAATCATGGACCGTGCATCTTCATTTAACTTGACGAACCCAACAATGCATCAAATCTATTCTATCTACCTGCAAATGCAAATGAATAATAGATCGTGGATCTTCATTTCACTCAACGGACCCGACAGTGCATCAAATCCATTCTATTTTAAATTATGATATCCATTTTATTTCAAATTCTAATTTTGGTGGAATTGGACTTCAAATTCCAATTCCACCTATTTTGGTAAAAGATTGTAATGTCGATTTTGGATAAAATAAAATTACCAAATCCATATTCCAGTGTGATGACGTTGACACAAATTGTGTATTTCCCATTTTCAATTTTTGATTCTTCTAATTCTGTCCCAATTCCATGAACCAAACGGGGCCTAAGTTAAAGCTCATGATCAAACTGTAATTCTATTATCTTTTTTTTTTGCATTGTTCTATTATCTTTTTTATAGATCATTTGAATGAATTGTCTAAATTTGAAAGATGCTATTAATAAATTCTAAATGCTCCACAAATTTTCTTTGCTCTCTCCATTTTATACACATTTATAATATTTTTGTTCTCTCTATTTTATAGAGATTTATAATATTGCTGTTAAAAACTAGCTAAAGTAAGTTCATGATCAAGCTATATGATCAAGATATACTTGTGCTTGACATTAACATATATTCATAATCATTTGACTAAAAAAAAGAGTCAATAACATTTCTGAGTTTAATTATTTAAACAAGAGTGGATAAAATTCCCACACTTTTTAACATTGGGCATGACTAATTAAAGGGTGGATAACATTTCCACATTTGATTAATTAACTTTTGTCTCAGTTTCCACATTTGATTAATTAACTTTTGTCTCTACCAAGCCAAGTGGTTGATGACTAAAACAATCATAATGAAATGAAAAAAGTAACACAACTAATCTATACATTATGTAGAACAATTAATCTACACCTATAGATTATTTACAAGGATAACTTAAAGATGTATCTATACACTATACATTATTTACAAAGATAACTGATGTATCATGAAATAAAGCACAAAAAATTAACACACAACTAATTTGTACACTATACATTATGCACAAGGATAACTTAAAGATGTCTCACTATGTGTGCATAAATGTTAAAAAATATGCATATAATTTTTGTTGTTGCATATAGCCACGATCAGATAAATTAATATTACTAATGCATATATCAATTAGAGAAATTCATAATACTGAAGCATATATATATATATA
>MU228384.1:1454222-1475909 GCA_018584345.1 Thuja plicata | reverse complement strand
TATATATATAAAATTTTTATCATGCTCTATATTCTCTTTATGACCGAATCAAACCCGATAACTAATGAATTTTAATTAGTATTGGAATTAGTATCAACCCGATAACTAATGAATCATAATTGATATTGGAATCAGTATCAACCCAATAACTAATGAGTTTAAATGCTTTGTATTACCAAAGGGTGTGACGATTAGTCACACCTATGATAGGCGTGACTCCTTGAGTCTATCATAGATGTGATTGATCATTACCATGCACATATTTAAATTGCTCAGATTATTCAATACAAGCACCGAAATTGATAAGTTCCAAGTATATTGAACAACGACTCATATACATATTTCTTCATTTCAATTTGATCATAGTCGAAATACAAGTTTATTTCAATTACTTACATTTAGTTCTTCTACTCCTACAAATAAACATTGACATTGTTAGAATCAATATTTTTATATATAATCAACATTGCATATATATATAAAAGATTAAAGTGAAATTTGAATAATAAGTTTGCCTTGAATTAACATGGTATCAGAGCACTGGTAAAGATAGATCCAAGAAGCTCTCAAACTTGATAAATTCAATATCAATTATAATATATCACATTTCTATGGCAAGCGCTATTAGATTTGGGGATAGGCTTGAAGGAGGAAATAATTTCTCATCATGGAAATTTAGAATTAAAATGATTCTAAGAGAAAACAAAGTTGAGTCATTCATAAAAGAGGAGAAAGAAGAGCCAGAGAATGATCCCAAGAAATCCATTTGGATTGAAGGAAATGAAAAAGCTATGAAGATCATAGTTAATGGCGTTAGAGATCATATAGTGCCAATCTTGACAACATATGAGACTACCTCTCATATGTTTAAATCATTTGAAAGCACGTATGAGATTAAAAAATCCTAGCAGAACCCTATCTCTAAAGAGGGAAAATTATCATATAAGTATGAACAAAGTAGAATCCATCAATGCATACTTTATGAGAATATCCACTCTAAGGGATGAATTTTCGACACTTGGATATGTAATTCAGAGCAAAGAACTAACACTCATTGCACTAGATGGCCTACTAAACACTTGGGAAACTTTTGTTCAAGGCATTAGTGCAAGGTATAAATATCCAAACTTCGACCGACTAAGGTCAGATTGTCTTTAGGAAGAGTCAAGACAAAATAAGAAAGGGATCAAACAAAAGAAAATAGATGAGGATCTGATGAAATACAACTGATTATATGTTTGAAGTCATTTGTTGATATTCAACCGAGTTACAAATATGATGATTGACATAATCAGTTGATATATTATCATTGATGTCAACCTGTTTGAGTATCATAATGGTGACAAACATCTGTTATGAATTGGAGAATTGGAACAGACAAATTTTATGTGGTCGATAAATGAAGAGTTATGTATAAACCGAGAGACAATGAACACCAACTAAAACACACTATATACTGAGCATAGTGATAACCAAGCTAGGGATCGCTGACACAACATGGAATTGACCAAGCAGTTAATTCAAATCAAGGCCGACTAGAATGCTAAGTTGGCAATTAATAATAAAGTTTATGTTGATAAAACGGTTATGAAAATTCAAGGAAGATCAGACGACAAAGATTGAAACATATTTTTAACACAATTGTTGAGGATGGTTTAAGCGAAAAAATAAATGATGGATATTAAGCGACTAAATTTGAAGGATGAAAATTAAATGAGCTATGATGTCTATATAAGAGACAAGTGATTCATTTTGAATTGTGTACATAAATGATGCTATGATGCACACATGCAAAGTTTATGCATGACTGATCAAACTGGTTAAAGACAAAACCAAGCACTTCTGCAGACATTACCGAATGACAGAAGAAAGAGTATTACCGAGCAGAACAGAGCATGGTGAATCAAATGAACTGAAGTGAACAAATTGATCAGAGGTATTATGTACTTATCACAGATCTGAAAATCTGCAAAACAGAGTTGTATTTGAATTAGATCACTACTATATTAGTTTAACCATTGCTACAGATAAATCTCTTAACTAAGTAGGATGTCAAAGTCTTAATTATGACATTCTAATGAATGTTGAGTGTTTTCTTGTTGACCCCATAGTGAATGCATGGTCAAGAGAGAACTGTTAGTTTTAAATCTTCTAACAAGGTCACATTTAATAGTGTGCATTGTAACCTTTAAGAGGGTTGAATCTTCACCGAGCTCACTTCAGAAGAGTGAAATATTTTGAGTTACCGGTCACAGGTGATTTTTCCCTTAGCAGGTTTTTCATGTTAAAAATCTATGTGTCAATGTTGTGGATTGTTATTTTTTCTTTACACTTTGTTTTATTGACATTGATCGGTAATCACAATATTATAATTTACTAATACTCGGTAAACACTATTGAATAAAGTTTGAGATTAGAAAATACATTTCACCAAGTTGAATTATATGTTTGAAATTGTTTTTATATACATATGGAGGAATTTGGGATTGTAGGATAAATGGGAGCTAATTGATTCATCCAGCCTCTAAGTTATTTTAACAATTGGTATCAGAGAAAGTGCTTAGAAGAAAGTTTTGAAGGACTTAAGCTAAAGATCACAAGATGTATAAGAGAGACGCACCGAAGCTGAAAAAGGATAACTTATCAACATGGAAAAGAAGAATGAGATTATACCTATCAAGAATTGGAGACAACATTGCAGATTATATGGATAATGAATTCATTCTACCTTCTAAACCTTTGACTGTTAATAAGATGAAAGAGAAACATGAACACAACCTTATAATGGTGGAGATTGCTTCTTCACTTACTGATTCTGAAGTTGAGGATATCAAGACATGTACAACTTCCAAGCAGATGTGGGACAAACTTACACAGTATAGTACCTGACTTAAGGAAGTTGTGAATGTTATTCGAGGATCTAGTGGAACTTTTGATGAAGACACTATTGTGAGTAAGATTCTTAGAACTTCAAATTTCCTATTTATTCTATAAGAGCCTCTGCAATACATGAAATGAGAGCAGCACCTGGAAATAATATTACTTTTGATAGTCTTGTTGGAAGATTGATTTCTTTTGAGTTGGATAATTTTGACAACAGTATTGTACCTTCTATGGAATCCACATTTATGTCTACTTTGAAAATTGGTAAATCTAGTAGCAAACACATAATCAGAAATAACAGTGACAATGATAGTGATGATAAGGAACTTGATGAACTTTAAGCTTTAATGGTTAGAAGACTGCACAAAGGTAAAGGAAGATATAAAGGTAAACTACCTTTGATATGTTTTAACTGTAAAGATGATTCAGATGAAGATGAAAGGTATGTAGAAACAACACTTATTTCTAAAGTTAGTAACCATGAAATTTGGGTTATTGATAGTGGTTGTACACATCACATGACTGGAGATAAAGGAAAATTTGAATTTCATAATGGTGAATCTGTTTAAATGGGAAAAGATACACCTTGTCAAGTAAAAGGAAAAGGTACTGTTATGATGAATAATCAAATCAAATGTGAAAATGCATAGTGGGTAAAAGGACTTAACTATAATCTGTTGAGTGTTTCACAGTTGAATAACACAGGTCACCGAGTTGCTTTTGAGAACATAAAATCTAGAATCTATGATGGAACTGGAAAATTGATCGGCACTGGTGAACAATCAAAAGGTAACATATTCTATCTTGATACTGATTAAACTACTTTCTTATTGGAAAAGAATCAAGATATATGGTTATGGCATAAGAGGCTTTATCATGTAAATTTTGACAACATGGTTAAGATTAGTAAGAAAAGCTTACCGAGCTTATCTAAACCAAACCATGTAATGTAAAAAAAATGTCAAATGGGAAAGATGTCAAAATATAGTTTCAAGAGCAAGAATTTTTCATCTAATGATATTTTGGAGTTATTTTATACAGACCTATGTGGACCAATGAGTACACAAAGATATTATGGGGACAAATACTTTATTTTATTTGTTGATGACTACTTTAGAATGATGAATTCCATGTTCCTAAAAGAAAAATCTAAAGCATTTAAGATGTTTGAATGGTATAAATCTAAAGTAGAAAAATAAACTGGAAGAGAACTGAAGTGTTTGAGATCTGATAGAGGAGGTGAATTTATTTTTGATGAGTTCACTAACTTTTGTAATGAGTATGGAATCAAAAGATAGGTTTCTGCACCAAAGACACCACAACAGAACGAAATTGTTGAAAGAAGAAATATATCAATTACAGATTGTGCTAGAACACTGATGATTGAAAATAATGTTGCACAAACATACTGGAGAGAAGCAGTTAGCACAGCCGTTTACACACTAAATCAAGTACAACTAAAGAAATATTCAAATAAGACACCTTATGAACTATGGTATGGTTACACACCTAATGTGAGTTATTTTAGAATATTTGGAAGTCGTTGCCATATTTTGAAAGATGATAAAAATGGTAAATTTGATTCAAAAAGTGATGAAGGAACATTTATTGGATATTCTACTAAGATTAAAGCTTACAAATGTTTGAACAAGACTTCTAACAAAATCATTGAAAGTGCAAATGTGAAAGTTGATGAATTTGCTGAGAAGAATGATGAGGACAACATGAAAGAACCATAAGATTACAATAGATTTTTCTACATGGAAGAACCTGATACTATACCGACGTAGATGCCTAACATTACCATGCAACAGGGTAATGTCACTGGGCAATAGGTAGCACAGACTGAGAATTAAGAAAATGCTAAAACAAAAGATCATGAACAAGAATACAATGAAAATACTGAGGAAGACAATGAAGAACAAAGAATTGAACCTATACTTTCCAAATATGTGAGGAGACATCATCCACAAAATCAGATTATTAGAGATAAAAGGGCTGGCATGATGACAAGAAGTAAGCTGAAAGACAAAACTTGTTTAATTTGTGAATTTGAGCCTAAAAATGTTAGAGATGCATTAGAAAATGAAGAATGGATCAATGCAATGAGTGAAGAAATTGAGAAGATATAGAAAAACAAGACATGGACATTAGTACCAAGACTGAGTGATAAGAATGTCATTGGCACCAAATGGATATTCAGAAAAAACTGAATGAGAATGGAGATGTTGTTGGAAATATGTTGAGTCTAGGTGACTGAGAGGGGGGGTGAATCAGGAACCAATAAAAATTAATCCTTTCAATCCAATATTAGATTAACTAATTTGACTGCATGCATGAAAATGAAAAGCAATAAAGCATCCATAATATTTGACACAATATTTGGTTACCCAGAAACCTTTCAAATAGAAAGTAAAACTAGGGTGGGGATGGTACCCACAAGATTTATTACTGTAGTATAAATTTAGATTGTTATAGCTTACAACTGACCACTTCTGATGGCCTGCTCTGTTAGGAGCAATAAGGACTATTAGGTCCACCTTGTGAAAGGATTTAGTACAATACAATCAAGTAATGCAATGTTGTTAGGAGATTTATAAAGGACCGTTAGGTCCACCTGGTTAGAGGATTTTGTTGATGCGCTTGTTAGGATGAACAAGTAGATGATCTTCAATGAAACTCTGAATTATTGAATAAGATCCAATGATATAAACTAATCACCTGACTGTGATGGATGAGTCTCTGTTGTTCCTTATACTATTGTAGCCTCTTAAACAATTTGCCTCTTCATATTCACATACATGCTTCTACTCATATATTCACTCATATTTGGATAAACAGAATAATTTATATTTATACCTTATCCAAACCAAATACAACTATAAGTCAGCTTCCATAAGATAAATTAATATCTAACAATATAAGCTAAGTTGACCCAAAATTGTTACTCGGGTCCAGTGATCCACTCAAGCAATATACTAGCACTCGGGCTACTTTGTGTACTCGGGGTACTCTAATCACTCGGGTAATACTGATTACCACTATCTACTCGGTTGACACTGCCACTGCTCGAGTTACATTGTAACTACTGGCTCGGTCAACACTGTGATGACTAAGTGTTTTGGCACTAATTCACAATATGTCTTGCCATAAGGTCATCAATCTCCCCCTTTGGCATTAGTGACCAAAAACACTTATCATGTTTAAAAACTTCTCAACCTTCTGAGTCAAAACTCCCCCTTACCATATGCTTGGTTACTTTCTTAGGTTTTGACAATAGCTCTGTGACTCGGTTACAACTGAATCTCTTTTTTGATTTTTCAAAATTATTTTTGTAACACTTATATATCTCTGCTCTACTTCTCTTTTGTACATGTATTTCCTTATATTTATCTTTCCTATATATATTTCCCTTTATTTTTGACACAAATGCCAAAATATATCTATATGGTATACCAAAATAGGATAGGAAATCACTATGTACCTTTAAAATCTAAGACAAAGTATTGTCCCAATTGTCCTACAACACCTTTAGGATGTGTAACTCTATCTATATCTCTGCTGATAGCTCCATCATAAGCTCAACAACTGAAAAGTTGTTGTCATGAATAAGAGTATTGGCATGAGCTATATGTTTCTGCATTACATCCATGTGTGGAAGGAGTTGGCTCTGCATAGCTGTGAGAGATTCTCTTGTCCTTTCTTTTTCCCTTAGTAATTCAACTTGCATGTCTGTTAGATACTTAATTTTCACAAAATGTGTTGAACTTGAACTCGGGTTAAGTGCCAACTGATTTGCACTTTCCTTCATATCTGTATCTACCTTTGTCAGCTTTGTCTTGATTTCCATTGTGAAGTTTGAAGTATCACTTAACTTTACAAATAGTGAAGCAACATTATTTATTGTAGTGTCTAGAGAGATAATGAGAGAATTTAGCTTGACTTGATCAATTGCAATCTTGCTTGCAACGTTATCTAGAACTTTGTTCTCAAAATTTCTTTCTGCCTTCTGTAGTAGTTTTTCTTGACCACTTAAGTCTTTATTGAACTTGTGGACTATGTCTACAAGTTGATCCATAATGGAATCACTCTCATTTACTTCTACTTCTAGTGCATCTAGGAATATACCTTTTATGTCTTCCAGCACTATGTTTCTCTTCTTTCCTACTCAGAGCTTTTGTTGTGTAGCTCTTTTCTTCCATAGCTCCCCTAGTGTATCCATTTACTCTACTGTCAGATTGGATAGATCCAAATTTGGAATCAGAATGTCTTTCTCAAGATCAATATCATCAATATTTATTTCTTTTCCTTTTCTACTGTCCTTAGGATCGAGTGAAGGAATAATTTCCTTACCTTTTCCACTATCATCCATATCCTTTCCTTCCTCAATTTTCTCCTTAGTATTTAGTTGGAATAAGTCATTGACATTTGTTGCACCAATTGTAGGTTCTAAATCAACTATTGCATCAATTCTTACTGAAGGAATGTTCACAGTTGCCTTTTGTGACTCAGTCAGGCTTAGCCCAGTAGTAGGTGAAGCCTGGTGCTCAGTCCCTAGATTCAGTAGACTTGTCTTTTCTCAGAGATAGAATAATATGTATAGGTGACTGGGGTAGGGATTCCATTACCTCTACTGCTATTTTTTCTACTTTGGATGCCTCAATAGATTCTACCTCAGGTAAATCTGCATCATTAGTCTTTTCCTTGTGTTTTGTATTCGGTGCTTCTATCTTGTATTCTTATTTGATTTCCAAGATTGTCTTCCATATCTTTTTAGCTGCCTGCACCACATCCTCTATCTTCTTATTCAATACCTGAAAGGTCCTGAACCTTGGAGTTTGATTACTTTCATACTTGGTCATGGCCTCTTTTACCTCTTTGTTTGACATAGTAGGCATGCCTTTCCTCAAGGTCTGTTCTCTAATATCTTTTTCTATTCAGACTGCATTTCTCTAGGAAATAGGTATAGCCTTGAATAGGTCTTCAGTCATGTGACTCTTCAGTTCAGATGGATCATACTTCCATCTAGTCATCTTATCTACAACTGCTTCCTCAATCTGCTTCTATTCATCCTTAGTTCTGGAAGCATATTTCAGAGATTTTAGAGAACTCATACCACTACCTTCTCTTAGGCCTTCAATTTTCTCCTCAAAGGTAGGTGGGGGCTTCTTGAATGTGATATCTTCATCTTCATCTTCCTTAGGTAATATGAGTTTCCTTCTAGATCTTCTAGGTTTGATGGTAGTGAGGATAGAGGTAGGGGCCTTAGATTTTCTCTTGAGAGCTAGCCTCTTTTTCTTCTTAGGAGGATATGCTTCTACCTCTTCCTTTTTAGATACATCATCTTCTATATTAACTTCATCTTCTTTTCTTACTGAGATAGAAGGAGGAGAGTCTAAAGTCTTTCCATACTTCTTTCCAAACTGCTCTAACCTCTTCTTTCCTCTTTTCATAATCTTAGGAATATCAATCTCTATTGAAATTCTACTCTTGGCTTCTTCATATGTACCAAAGTATGGTGCTTTGGGTTCAACAGGCTCATTCACAAGAGCTTCAATGATTTTCTTGGTCTCATCTATGTTAACCTCATATGCAAGAGGTTTCACCCATGCCAACCTAGGTCTGACTGCCTGAATATATACTTTATCACAGTCAACTAGGAAAAAAACATCATCCTTATGGTCTTCAACGAATTGATTAGGAATTCTATACCTATTCTACATATTTTGTCTGAATTCCTCAAAATATGCATCCATGATGCTCTCAAAATTGTCTCCTAACTCAGCTATGAAATCATTTATCTGATATATAATGGGTCTATCCTTCTTCCAAACAACTATGCCTTTGGAAGGGAAAAACTTCCAAATGTAAAAGAATATGCAACCCAGAAGTGAACCAAACTTACATGGATTGGTCTTTGATGCCTGAATTCTTTCCATGTTCTTTCTCAATTGGATGAGCTGCAACTCGGCAAGGTCAAATGTGAGGTTGTTCTTGACCACCTTGTATGCCAAGTCCACAACCTCACATGGTACACTATTAGGTCAGCTAGAATTGTAGATTTTGTGAGAAATAACATGAATCCCAAACTTCAATTCCATTTCAGTTACTCCATTTAGTCTCATGCCTTTGTCGTCCCACTCGACGAGAGTCTTCTTAGCTAGGTCATCCCGAGGTAGGGTTTTGGTGGCTTTAGATTTGTCCAACATATAAAGATACCCTACAACATGGTGTACCATTGTCTTGGTAATCTTCACTGGTTTCTCCATCCATAGCTGCATGTCATGAACACGGCTCAAAATGAACCTAATCCACTTAACCTAGAAATTCTTTGGAATATGCATGATGTGAGTCAAACCCTTGACTTCTAGGTGTTTATGCTCCAGCTTGAGATTTTTAGCTTCACAGATTTTATCATATGCATTCTTCATTTCCAATGTCCCTAGCTATTGAATTGTGCAATGATAGAAGGCACGAATGTCATTGATCAACAATGCCCTTGGAGGAATTAGGGAATGAACTCCCATCGGGTCTATCTCCTCTGCAACTGCTGGATGAAGCTTAAACTTAGGAGGTTCACATATAGCATTCCTAACCAACATCTCAGATCCTTTCTTAACCTTGTTGCTGGATGTATATGCCATTATGCTCAAAGGTTCGATAAAACTTTGTAACTTAAAACTTTCGAATACAAATTTGCCCTGAATCGCTTAAGGAATTGAATCACTCTGCAAACTGAAAGCTTTCTAAATAATAACACTTGCAATTCATCTTTTATAAGAGATTTTATCATTGAGTTTTCATTAAATTCTCTGTACATGGTAGTTGGCATAGTTCAAAATGAAGCTCGACGAACACTAATCTTTTGTATCCTCAAAACCATACAACCTTACTTAACTTAGTTAAGCTTGTGTAACTCGGGTGTTACTGAGATCTTGACTTGGTTAAAACTATAATGTGTCCTAGTGCATTAATATGCTGATTTGGACTTACTATCATGTCTGGAACTGATGTAGGATGTCTTGTATGCACAGTTCCAGTGGTCTCCTTGCATGTTTATTCAGAGATGGTAGATCCACCCAATTCACTGCTTTGGGTGCCATTTGATCCTTCATTGTTTTGGTATGAACTTTCAGGAGATTTCCTTACCCACTGCTGATTCATCTAAGTTTTGATTTCAAAAACTTTTGCTTTGCCTTTCTCAAAACCAGTATCCACTTTTTCTCTGTTCATACAATTCTTGCTTAGATGACCGAGTTGTTTACATACATAACATCTCTTAGTAGGATTCCTTTTTTTGAGGTGAGTCTTTACATAGTTTGCACCAATATACCCATATTCACCACAGTGACAACATCTGCTCCATGTGTAGTAATCCCAACCAAAAATTGCTTTAGCTAGTTGTTCAGCAGTGTTCCATTTCTTAGTTCTGCACTTGGAGGATTTGTGACCTTGTTTGTTACAGTTGAAACATTTTCCTTCAAACTTAGGTTTCTTAGTGCATTCACTTTCTCTATGTCCATTTTTGTTGCATCTGTAGCATTTACCATTAAACTTTGATTTTCCATTGCTCCAACACTTGTTTGATGTGTGCCCTAACTTGCCACAATGATTACAAGCAGGTTTGTTATTCTTTTGAGTTCCTTACTGTGAGGATTCACCTTGTTCAATACAACCTAATCTAGTTTGTCCATGATGTCTGAGTTGAGTTTTCTCTATCAACTGATCCATGCTTCCCTATGAGTTCATCATACTCTCATTAGTTTTTTTTCAATATTGAGATCATTCTGTAGTCTTTCATTTTCTGTCCTCAGATTGATAACTTCTTGATTTACATTATTGAGTTGATTTATCATATCTACTTGCTGAAGTGATAAATGATGGAATTCATTTTATTTTTCTTCTAATCTTGTACTCAACAATATTTTATCTTCTTGTGCCATTTCTCTATCATTTTCTACTTGTTTCTTTTGTTCTATGACTTCACATATTCTGACTGAATGAATTTCTTGTTCTCTTTTCAATTTTCTGACTTCTACATGTAATTGAGATTCTTTGCAAGTAGGTCTTCAATTGTTTCATCTATTTCTTCAAAACTCATTTCTTTGCATAAGTCTTCAATTCTTTCTTCTATGTGACTTTTATCATTCATGTGTACTGCTAAATCTTTTCTTCTTTTCAAGGAAAGAGAGAGTTGCTCCTTGAGTTTCTTGATCTGATCCATGACCACTTGTAGATCTATCTTTTCATTTTCAATGGCTTTCTCCAGTCTATATATCTCCATTTCCTCTAATCTTCGCTCAAGCTGTTAAACTTCTATAAAGAGAACCTTTGGCTCTGATACCAATTTTTGGAAATATGTTGAGTCTAGGTGACTAATAGGGGGGGGGGGGGGGGAATNGTGAATCAGGAACCAATAAAACTTAATCTTTTTAATCCAACATTAGATTATCAAATATGATTACATGCATGAAAATGAAAAGCAATAAAACATCCAAAATATTTGGTTACCCATAAACCTTTCAAATAGAAAGTAAAAATGGGGTGGGGATGGTACCCACAAGATTTATTACTGTAGTATAAATTTACCCTACTAAAGCTTACAATTGACCACTTTTGATGGCCTGCCCTGTTAGGAGCAATAAGGACTGTTAGGTCCACCTTGTGAAAGGATTTAGTACAATACAATCAAGTAATGCAACTCTATTAGGAGATTTATAAAGGACTGTTAGGTCCACCTGGTTAGAGGATTTTTTTGATGCACCTATTAGGATGAACCAGTAGATGATCTTCAATGCAACACTAAATTGCTGAATAAGATCCAATGATATAAACTAATCACCTAATTGTGATGGATGAGTCTATGATGTTCCTTATACTTTTGTAGCCTCTTAAACAATCTGCCTCTTCATATTCACATACATGCTTTTACTCATATATTCACTCATATTTGAATAAACAAAATACTTTATATTTATACCTTATCCAAACCAAATGCAACTTTAATTCAGTTTCCATAAGATAAATTAATATCTAACAATATAAGCTAAGTCGGCCCAAAAATGTTACTCGAGTCCAGTAATCCACTCAGGAAATATACTGGCACTCAAGCATTATGTCGTCACTTGGGAAACATACTAAACTCTGGCACTTGGGATACTCTATGTACTCGGGCTACTATGATCACTCGGGTAATACTGATTACCACTGTCTGCTCAGTCGACACTGCCACTGCTCAAGTTACATTGTAACTGCTCAGGTTGCACTGCTGGCTTGGTCAAAACTATGATGACTAAGTGTTTTGGCACTAATTGACAATATGTCTTGCCATAATGTCATCAGATGTAACCAGAAATAAAGCAATACTAGTTTGCAAAGGGTATGCACAAGAAGAAGGAATTGACTATGGAGAAACTTTTGCGCCTGTTGCTAGACTTGAAGGAGTTAGAATACTACTTGCATACACTACATATAAAGGATTCAAAGTATATCAGATGAATGTTAAATCTGCATTTTTGAATGGAATACTAGAAGAAGAGGTATACATTGAACAACCTGAAGGATTTTTTGATCTTGATCAGACAAACATGGTATGTGAGTTACACAAAGATTTATATGGATTGAAACAAGAACCAAGATCATGGTATGAAATATTGCATTCCTATCTTATAAGTATTGGATTTATTAGAACAAGTGATAAAAAAAAAATTGTATTTGAAAGGAGGAAATGATGATAAAACTCTTATTGCTGAAATATTTGTTGATGATATTATATTTGGAGGTATTGATACTCTATGCACTTCATTTACAGATGAAATGAGGAAAGAATTTGAAATTTCAATGTTTGGAGAGATCAACTTTTTCCTTGGATTGCAAATTTTACAATAGACTATAGGTATCGATATTACTCAATCAAAAAACATCAAGGAAGAACTGAAGACATTTAGAATGGAACAATCAAAACTAATTGGAACACCTATGGTGACATGATGCAAATTGACATAAGAATACAATACACCTGAGGTAAATCAAACTTTGTATAGATCTATGATTGGAAATATGATGTATGTTGTACACACAAAATTTGACATTGCACATACAGTTGGAATTGTTGCAAGATTTTATGCTAACCCCAGAGAATCACATATGACTGATGTTAAAAGAATTTTTAGATATCTGAAAAATACTGAAGATTATGGACTATGGTACAAAAGAGATGGAAAATTTGAACCTGAAAGTTTATACTGATGTTGATTGGGCTGGGAACATTGGTGATAGAAAAATTACTATTGGTGGAGCATTCTTTATTGGAGAAAGATTAGTTACTTGGATAAGTAAGAATCAAGGATGCATATCTTAGTCAACTGTAGAAGCAAAATATGTTGTTGCTTCTGCAAACTGTTCTAATATTTCATGGATCAAACAACTTTTGAAAGGCATGAATGAAGAGATCACTGACTCAGTGATAATTTACTGTGATAATACAAGTGCTATAAATATTTTAAAGAATCCTGTGATGCATAAAAAAACATATATCTATTAAATATCACTACTTGAGGGAACAAGTACAAGATAAACAAGTGATACTAGAATATGCACAATAAAAAGAACAACTTATAGATATATTCACTAAACCCTTACTGAAGGATACATTTGATTACTTAAGAGGTAGACTAGGGGTTCGTCCCTTGTCTATTGGTCACTAAGCTGACTAGGAGGTTGCATCAACCTACACATAATCATAAGATTAGACATGTTGATGCAAAGATGAACTGGACTGACAGAGACATATTAGTACACTACAAGGTTCCTACTACACCAAACACCAGAGATATTTTTGGCTATTGAAGAGTTGTATATTTATTTTTGGCATTGTCGTCAAAGGGAGAGAGAGATTCATGAAATATCTAAAGGAAGAGAGACTCACTAAACTATCTATCCATCAAAGGGAGAAAATATAAAGGAAGAGAAATATCTATCTACAGAGAGATCAAGAATATAAGAGTCAAAACTGCAAGGAGAGTCTGCATGATAATTTTTTTTTTACTAAAACAGTTTTTATATTCAAGCTAGGGAGAGCTACGAAATTTTTGCAGTTGTAGAACAAAAGTTTGGTATTTGTTGTATGACATTTTTATATTGCATATTTCATATTGTGTTTCCATCAATACCAAAGTGAGAGATTGATGAACTACAACCGATTGTATGTTTGAAGTCATTTGTTGATATTCAATCGAGTTACAGATCAACCTCTTTGTGTATCATAATGGTGGAAAACATCTGTTATGAATTGGAGAAATAGAACAAACAAAGTTTATGTGGTTGGTAAATGAAGATTTGTGTATACACCGAGAGACAGTGAACACCGAGTAAAACACAGTGTAAATCGAGCATAGTGATAACCGAGCTAGGGATCACTGACACAACACAATATTGACCAAGCAGTTAATTCAAACCGAGGCTGACTAGAATGTTGAGCTAGAAATTGATGATTTTGAGGTAAAAGATAAAGTTTGTTATGTTGATCAAATAGTTATGAAAATTCAAGGAAGATCGAACGACGAAGATTGAAACATGTTTTTAACACAACTATCAAGGATGGTTTTAGCGGCAAAATCAATGATGGAGATTAAGCGACAAAATATGAAGGATAGAAATTAAATGAGCTATGATGTCTATATAAGAGACAAGTGAATCATTTTGAATTATGTACATACATGATGTTATGATGTGCACATGCAAAGTTTATGTATGACTGATCAAACTAGTTAAAGACAGAACCAAGCATTTCTGCAGACATTACCGAGTGACAGAGGAAAGAGCATTACTAAGTAGAACAGAGTATGATGAATCAGATGAAATGAAGTGAAAAAATTGATCAAAGGTATTATGTACTTAGCATAGATCTTAAAATCTACAAAACAGAGTTGTATTTGAATCATGTCATTACTATATCAGTTTAACCATTGTTATAGATAAATCTCTTAACCGAGTAGGATGTGAAAGTCTTTATTATGACATTCTAATGAATGTTGAGTGTTTTCTTGTTGACCCCATAGTGAATGCATGGTCACAAGATAACTGTTAGTTTTAAATCCTCTAACAAGGTCACATTTAACAGTGTGCATTGTAACCTTTAATAGGGTTGGCTCTTCACCGAGCTCACTTCAGAAGAGTGAAATATTTTGGGTTATCGGTCCCAATTAGTTTTTCCCTTAGCAGGGTTTCCATGTTAAAAATCTATGTGTCAATGTGCATGAATGTTGTGGATTGTTAATTTTTTTTACACTTTATTTTATTGACATTGATTAGTAATCACAATATTAATTTACTGATACTCGATAAACATTATTGACTAAAGTTTGAGATTATAGAATACATTTCATCGAGTTGAATTATATGTTTGAAATTGTTTTTATATACATCTTGAGGAATTTGGGATTTTAGGCTAATTGGGATCTAACTGATTCACCCCCCTCTCTCAATTATTCTAACGAGATCTTCATGTGTTAAATGTAAACTCTCACAAGAAAGGAAAGAAGAAACACTTTAAGAAGAGGAAGGATCATCATGAAAATGGTTCATCTAAGAAAGATGTTTCTCAGATTCAATGTTTCAGATGTGATCAACATGGACATTATGCAGCTAGATGTCCAAATATAATTAAACAACAAGCTACATATGCCAAAGTGAAAAGAAATAAAAGGGAGCATGATCCATAGAAACATGTATTCTACTCTTCTCTCTCCAATCAAGTATCTAACAAATCTAATACTTGGATCAGTATAGAGAACTATTATACTTTATGATAGAATAAATTGATGAATAGGTAACCATTGGAGATGAATCTTCACATCTAGTAAAAGGTTTTGGGACCTGCACCATTAAGTTGAAGTCATGCATGTCTATCCAACTCACCGGAGTTCTTTTTGTTCCAAGCATCAAGAGGAACCTAGTCTCCATATCTGCACTTGAGGATAATGGGTATAGAATAACCTTCATGGATAGCAAGGTGTTGGCATGGTCAAAGAATTATTCTATCAAGAAAGATATAACCATAGGGCATAGAAAATGCTACTTGTGTGAAGTATGTACTAAACCTAATCTTGCCCTAATTCATGAAATTATAGACTCTAATGAGATATGGCATAGAAGATTGGGACATCAAAACTTTTGTGCCTTATCTTCCATGGAAAATTTAGTCACTAGCTTACCTAAGTTAAAGCTATATCATTCAGGTACATGTAAGAGGTGTGCCCTAGGCAAAAATTCTAAGGGTTCTTTTCATAGTAGTTCTAGTAAACTGAGTAATGTCTTAGAACTATTTCACTCTGACTTATGTGGACTCATGTTTGTACCTTCAGTGGGAGGGTTTCTATACCTTGTAATATTTGCTGATGAATTCTCTAGAAAAACCTAGATCTACTTCCTCAAATGTAAAGAATTAGAAGAGATCCTAAGGAAATTTAAGGAATTCAAATCCTTCTCTGAAAACTCCTCTAGGAAGAAAATAAAAAACCCTAAGAACTGATAATGGGAGGGAATACGCCTTTCACATTTTTAGATAATTTTACAAAGAAGCTGTGATTAAGAGGGAGATCACTATTCCTTACAACCCTCAACAACCTCAGGTTGATGAGAGGAAAAACATAACTATTTTAGAAGTAGCTAAAGCCATGCTCCTTGATCAAAATTTAGAAACCTATCTTTGGGTAGAAGCTTCCAACACTGTTGTATACATACAAAATAGATGTCCTCACTCCCATATTGAAGATAAAACTCCTGAAGAATTTTTCACAGGTATAAAGCCTGATATCACTCACTTACGAATATTTGGATGCCCTGTTTATTTTCATGTACCTAAAGAGGAAAAGAAAAAAACTAGAACCTTCTAGAAGAAAATGAATCTTTGTTGGATATAGTGAAACTTCTAAAGCCTATAGAGTATTTGTACCTATACATAGAAATATTGAACTAAGTAAAGATGTAATATTTGAGGAAGACCTAGCCTTCAAAAGGGATAGAAATTCTATTGAGTTAGAAAGTAATACTCCACCTTCAGACCTAGAAGAGGATCTTTCTCCTGAGTTTCAAAGGGAGTATCTTGAAGAGGATGAAAATGAAGTACAAAACTCACCTCAAAAGAATCTTAAGAAAAGACCACTTTGGGCCACCAAAATGATGGAAGAAGCAATGAACTTTGCAGCTCCTTCAGGGACCTTTAGAGAAAGTAAAAGACCCTGAAGATTTTCAATCTTTGTGGCTTTAATGAATGATCTCTCTAAGTCTAAACCTTATAATGCATCATAAGCCCTCAAACACCAAGTAGGGAAGGATGCCATGGCAAAAGAATACCAGTCCATCTTAAATGATGATGTTTGGAAAGTTGTTCCAAGGCCAAATGAAAAAATCTATTGTTTCATCCAAGTGGCTATTCAAAATCAAGTATATTGCAGATGGAAGTATAGAGAAACATAAAGCCAGATTTGTTGTCAGAGGTTTCTCATAGAAAGAAGGAATTAATGATGAGGAAACTTTTGTACCTATTTCCAGATATACCTCAAGAGCAGTTCTAGCCATCACAACAGCCAAAGGATGGAAATTTCATCAGATGGATGTAAAGACTACATTCCTAAATGGAAAAATAAAGGAAGAAGTCTGCTTAGAGAAACCATAAGGATTTGAGATTCAGACTACAAAATCTCATGTGTGCAGATTGAAGAAAGCTCTCTATGAACTTAAAAAGGCTCCCAGGGCATGGTATGAGAGAATCGATAACTATCTCATGGAATTGGGATTTTATAAGAATGATGAAGATCCAAATCTATAATTCAAGCAAAGAAAAGGTGATGTTAATATTAATCTTGTATGTTGATGATCTGTTGATTATAGGAGAAGATCACCTTATTGATCAATGTAAAAAAGACCTTGCTAAAGAGTTTGAAATGAAGGATTTAGGCCTTCTACATTACTTCCTTGGATTGTAAGTTTGGAAAAACCCAGACAACATTTTTCTTAACCAAGGAAAGTACACCTTGGATATATTGAAGAGATTTGGTATAATAAATTGAAGACCCATGTCTTCTCCCATGAAAAAAACCTTCATAAACTAAAGGAGACAACAACAGATTCTCCGTTTGCAGATCCTACCCTCTACATGCAGATAATTGGATCAATAGATTCTTCATTTGGAGATCCTACCCTCTACATGCAGATAATTGGATCCTTGTGTTAGAATGAATTTAGAATAACTAAGAGGGGAGGGGTGAATCAGTTATCCTCAGGTCTAGATGTAGCAAATAAAACTTTCTGTATTTCAGATCTACTCGACAGTAGTAGCATATGTCAACAACTTTAATCATGCAGTTTACTATCTAATGTAATTAGCTTGTAGAAACATAACAGTAAAAAAAACCATAAGAATTCACACAAGTTGATAGAAGTATTTAATGTTGAAACCCAATATGGGAAAAACCACCAGTAACATGATACCACGTTTCACTCTTCTAAAGTGAGCTCTATGAGGATCCAACCCTATTAAAGGTTAAAATAACACACTGTTAGGTGTGACCTGGTTAAAGGATTTAATCACCTTGTCAGGAGTGGCCTTGTTAGAGGACTTAGAACATTCCACTTGAATGTCACCTTGTTAGAGGATTTATACAAATGACTGTTAGGTCAACCTTGTTAAAGGATTTTAGCTGATACAATGATTAGAAAGTAATCAACAGTTGTGATCTGATACATACAACTTACTTTGCAAATTCAGATCCAATTACAACTTTGATGCTAACTTACTGGATGGCCTGCATTGTCATTTCAATCTTCTGATCTGCTTGGAAATCCATCAAGCAATCACACATGCAACTTTCTACTTCTTTATTCAGCCTTCTCTGCTAGGTCATGCCAATCAGTAAATAAAATATGCAATCCTTTTGCATACACACATGTACACCAATCAGTACATCCACATCCACATGCACACTTAATGAATAACCCCTTGAGGTTATCATATACCTCTTTGTCTAGGTCAGATAAATCTTTGTCGCTTAATCAAGATCATAGATCTTAGGTTAGGTCAGATCCAACGGATCATTCCATCATTACATTACATTTACTTCTCCAAAGTAGTCTCTAATTAAATCTTGAAACCATACATTAATTATGATTACCCATACATTAAATGACATGGATAAATCTTTAATTAACTTTACATATCCCAATAAAATTAACTAAGTCGGCCAGAGATCTCAAATCTCATCATTAATCCAAATACTGTAAGTCGGCCAACATCACTGTTTTCACTCAGCAATTTTACTGGTGCTCAGCACTGAACAAACTTGCTCATCACAAACAAATTCACTTGGCACAAACAACTTTTCTCGGCATAAACAACTTCGCCAAACTTGCTCGGCACAAAACAACCAGAAAAACTATCTTTGAAAGATAAACAACTAATTACTTTGCTAGAGTGCCAACTGATCAAGTACCCTTTTATTTGCCTTAACTCAACCATTCACTTAGTCTTCTTGTTAAATCTTCTTCATCAATCAATAGATATGGTACTCAAACAGATAACAATAGTCTCACCAGTTAAGGTTTGACATCAATGACAAAATAACAATTGCTTGCATTGTCACTTTCCAACACCTTGATGTACTTGGTTTATACTAAACCAGATATCTGCTATACAGTAAATGCCTTGAGTTAGTTTATGTATGGGCCTAAGGAGATACATCTTATGGTTGTGAAGCATATTATGAGATACATTTAGGGTACTCTAAATTATGGACTCAAATATGAGGAAGTTGATTTGAATCTACATGCATTCACAGATTCTGATTGGGTTAGAAGTGTAACTAATAGAAAAAGTACTTCAGATTGCTTCTTTAGTTTGGGATCCCCCATGATATCTTGGATGTGCAGGAAATAGTCTTCAGTGGCTCAGAGTTCTATAGAGGTTGTATACATTGCAGCCTCTATGGCAGTAAGAGAAGTAGCATGACTCATGAAACTGCTTGTGAGAGTATTCGGTAAGCCCCTGAAACCCACAATCATCCATTGTGATAATTAAAGTTGCATAAAAATTTCTGTGAATATAGTATTTCATGATAGATCCAAGCATATAGAGATTCCTTATCCTTATGTGAGAGACATGGTGGATAGGAATGCGATTTAGTTAAAATATATTAGTACAGGAGATTAGACAACATATATACTCACCAAGCCACTTGCCAGAGTGAAAGTTGAACACTTCAGGAAAGGTCTTGGTATAATTGAATTATAATTTGAATTGTATCTTTATTGATATATAAATATATAAGATGTTTAATGTGTAAACTTCTTTTGTCATATGTGTTGATATATGACGTTATGGGCTCTACCCCTGTGTTCATCTCTAAAAGGTGATGATCTTTTGGAAATAAACACTTGTATTCAAACATTATAAGATGACGATCTTGTAATGTTGATATCATGCTGACTTGATATCATTCATGGATGTGCCATGATTTATTATGGTAGACATTATGTGATGCAATGTCAGTGCACATACCATAGCTAGGATGTATAAGGAGAATGTGATATTCTCAAGCATATCATCATTTAAGTGTCACGAGTTATGTGATACTTATCATCATGTGTTATGTGATATTTGTCTCCATGAGATATGTGAGACTTCTTATCACGAGTTATGTGATATACTTAGTGCCACGAGTTATGTGACACCTCACAAGCTATGTGATACTTATCATCACATGTTATATGATGCTTATCTTCATGAGATATGTGAGACTTCTTACCATGAGAAATGTGATATATATGATTTTATCTTCCCTAGCTAAGAGGGACTGTTGCATATAGCCACGATAGCATAAATTCATATTACTAATGCATATATCAATTAGAGAAATTCATAATACTGAAGCATATATAATCAATCTGATTAAAGAGAGAGAGAGAAACACACACACACACATGTATATATATATATATATATGTATGTATGTATATATATATGTATGTATGTATGTATATATATATACATATATACATATACATATACATAAAGAGAGAGACACACACACACAGATATATACACAGACACACACATACATATATATAGACATGTATACATACATATGTATGTATATATGTGTATCATCTTAAAATGGAAGCACTTCCATGTTAAGAGCATTTAGCCCTCCTTAAGGGATGTTTTTGACCTCCATCATATCATCCTCCTGTTTCTGCATCATCTCATACTTCTGGGCTGGTTTAGGACCCTGATTAGTCCTCTCCGGGCACCTCCTACCCCACCTGGCATATTTTCTAGGGGTTCTGGCCCCCTAGGTAAAGGTTGACCTTGACCTTGACTAGGGTCCCCCTTTCAAAATAGGAAGCTTGTCGGTTGCCGGAGGTCATCAGAAATTCAATTTTCCTGCTTCCGGGTCGGCTATTTTGGGTTCCGAAGTGTTGATTCCAAAATTATATTTAATATAGGTCCTCTCCTAGGGGTAAAGGATTTAATAGGAATTTAATCCTCCTATGTAGGCCTCCTTAGAAGATTGTTCCCTAATTTAATATAAAAGGGAAGCTTTCTCTCTCATTTTCTCTAAGTCTTCTAAGTGATAATAAGCGATATTGAGCATAAAAGAAGAAGTTTCAAGCATCCATTGTTCTACATATTTTTGAGTTATCAAGGTGTTCAAATCTTCCTAAGCATTCATGTTCTCCATTGAAGATCAAGGATTCAAGCTCTCAAGCCTTTGAAGGGATTAGGTGCAAACATTCAAGATTCATCAT
>MU228384.1:1439097-1450790 GCA_018584345.1 Thuja plicata | reverse complement strand
CTATAAAAGGATTAATCTACCCAAAATGATCTTCAAATCCTAATCCATGCCACATTTTCATCACTTGTGCAATATTGTGACTTCTTGTTTCATCAAATGCCATAATTGGCTTTAGTAATGACCAATTTATGTTGGAAGATGCTCCATGTCCCCTTGAATGCTCTGGACCTCCAGTGTATCTAGGAATAGCATATGATGCTCCTGCATCATAGGCAACTCAAAGAACAATTTATACATCAAATTTCAAGATAATCAATAATCAATCCAACCATTCTTTCTTAATACATTATACATTTTTAATAAGCATATCTCTATTTCATTCCTCCCTTTACATTTTGGTAAGAGAAAGATATTTTATTATCTTACAATATATATATAATTTTTATCATGCTCTTTATTCTCTTTATGATCAAATCAAACCCGGTAACTAATGAATTGTAATTAGTATTGGAATCGTTATCAACCCACTAACTAATTAATCAATTGATATTGGAATTAGTATCAACCCGATAACTAATGAGTTTCAATGCTTTGTATTACCAAAGGGTGTAACGATTAGTAGCACCTATGATAGGCGTGACTCCTCAAGGAGTCATGTCTATCATAAACGTGACTGATCATTACCATGCACATATTTATATTGTTCAGCCTATTCAATACAAGCACCGAAATCGATAAGTGCGAAGTATATTGAATGACGACTCATATACATATTTCTTTATTGTAATTTGATCATAGTCGAAATACAAGTTCATTTCAATTACATATATATATATATATAAATAAGATTAAATTAAAATTTGAATAATAAGTTTGCCTTGAATTATCATTTTTAATATTGAGAAATAATGTGCAACTGAAACACACATTTTTTAAGATTTCAAAACATATACATAAATTAAGCCTGTCGGGTTAGCAGAAGAGTCTTTAAGTCTTGGGTTTGCTCTCTAAGGTCTTGGGTTTGACTCTAAAGGCCCGCTTATTTTTAAGGAAGAGTCTTTAAGTCTTGGGTTTACTCTCTAAGGTCTTGGGTTTCAATCTAAAGGCCCGCTTCTTTTTTCTCTCTAAGGTCTTAGGTTTGACTCTAAAGGCCCGCTTCTTTTTAAGGAAGAGTCTTTAAGTCTTGGGTTTGCTCTCTAAGGTCTTGGGTTTGACTCTAAAGGTCCGCTTCTTTTCAAGGAAGAGTCTTTTAAGTCTTGGGTTTGCTCTCTAAGGTCTTGGGTTTGACTCTAAAGGCCCGCTTCTTTTTAAGGAAGAGTCTTTTAAGTCTTGGGTTTGCTCTCTAAGGTCTTGGGTTTGACTCTAAAGGCCCGCTTGTTTTTGCTCTCTAAGGTCTTGGGTTTGACTCTAAAGGCCCACTTCTTTTTGCTCTCTAAGGTCTTGGCTTTGACTCTAAAGGCCTGCTTCTTTTTGCTCTCTAAGGTCTTGGGTTTGACTCTAAAGGCCCGCTTCTTTTTGCTCTCTAAGGTCTTGGGTTTGACTCTAAAGGCCCGCTTCTTAATATGCACTGGTCCTACCAAATGCCCTCTTCTTAAGCACTGGTCCTGGAGGTGAACTTTTTCCCTTCAAATAAGAAGACATTCATTTATCGTGGAGAAGATTTTTTCTAGTTTCGAGCAACCATCTTTTCCTAAATTTGTAATTGTAAGAGAACGACACTCCAAAGTTTAAGGGTTGAACTTAAAATTTGACAACAATGAATGCATAAACTATAGGATATCCTACACAAAGTTAGTTAGGATAAATATAATTTTTCTTATAACAAATAAATTTATCCAGATTTCTCCTTTGACTAATCTCTATTCAGATTTGTGCCATTGAGCCAAAATCGTCATTATTTCCCCTTTGACTAATACCTATTCAAATTTGTGCCATTGAACATGCTACAAAACAAGAAAGAAGATCACAATCTATCATCATTATGCAATTTTGTTTGTATTTTTAGAATACAAAGTACTTGATTACTCGTTAAAATACACAATCCAATTTCTTACTCCAATTTCTTGCTTGTACATTCATTGATAACACCAACAAATATAAAATACTTGAGGACCAGTTAAAACATTAAAAGGAGTGTTGGGGTTTCATGGAAGAAAACACTTGGAATGGAAGAAAACACTTGGAATGTGAAGATGGGAAAGTGCAAAAAGACTTCAACAAAACCATTAACACTGATCTCCAAATTCCAATCACCCACTAATTTCAGCTAATTTCAGTGATTCATATCACTGTGTAACATAATATACAAGCTCATTTAATATAATATAGAAGCTCATTTCTAAGGTTATTGCTAATAGATTAAAATACTACTTCTATCTATCATCTCAAAATAATAGAATGACTTTCATTCTTAAAAGATCTATCATGGATGGCATAATAATTTCTAAATGAAGTAATCCACTCAGTGGTAAGCTCAACGATGCTTGCCAAATTAGACATCAACAATCCGTATGACAAAATAAAATGGCACTCTTGATTAAAATTTTAGAAAAAATTGGGTTTTCATTTACAATGGAGAGAAGGATTTTTAGCTATATTTCAAGACATAGATTCAACCCTTATTAATGGGAATCAACAAGGATTTTCTTAATAAACCAAGAGATTCTCTTTCCCCCTTTCAAATCATCGTTCTCGTTGAGGCCTTGGGTAGATCTATCCAGGCATGGACTAATCAAGGATTACGGAAAACTCATACAACTACTTTCTGTATTAACAAAAAAAAAAAAAGTATTCATATCATTTGTCAAGTTTCAACGATCCATAATTTTGATTACAAAAATATACATGCCTCCACTATTATAAACACATAAATATTGTAAGCTACATGGTTTCTTGGGATGCAAAAGAAGAAGATACTTAACACAGGATAACAAAGATAAAAGAAGCCATGATACTAATCCACTTTGGGTGGATTTGTTTCAGTTGGGCTTTCAATCTTCTGCTCTGGTTTTTTATAAAATGGCCGAACTTGCTCTGCATGGCCTACCAAGCATGAACAAACAAACAAACAACAAAATTCAATGCCATTGCTACGAATTTATGATATTTTCACAGTTCATAAATGATGTTAAGATTTTGCATTTAATTACTTATGTTTATTTCATTCTATGATCCAATATTTCATATTAAACTCTATCATTAAATTCTATGATCCAATCATAATGATGTTAAGATTTTGCATTAAACTAACTCTATGATCCAATATTTCAAATTAAATTCTATGATCAAACTCTATGATCCAAATCCTCTAGCTATCTGCTGTTATGATAGATAACAGAATTTGATCCGAATTTGATGCAAAACATTAGTAACCTAAAAAATAAAAAACTACAAAGCCAAATTCAGAAACAAAACCTTAACATCCATTGCCATAACTTATAAAACACTTAAATGGGTTTCAGAGAGCATTTAAATAAGATAAAATTGGCTTGCCTGGACCGCTTTTATCTCCTTTGACACCAATCTTCAACCGTAGGTCGGTGGCAATACCCTGAGTTTGACTGGGTCCTTCTGATATCCCCTCCTTGTACAGAATCCTTTGCATTGCCTGATCCTTTTTGTCCACCCCTGCCATCACTGCTATTCTTCTCTTTACACTACTTCACAAATGCTGAGACACAGTTATAGAGCTTTGTTTCATTACAAGTTAAAGTGCTTTGTTTCATCATAAGTTATATGGGTTGTGTTAGAGAAGATAGAGGAAAGCAAATTGCAACGTGGCCTTGGGAGACATGTTATGATAACACCAGTAGCCTTTCGTGTCATTTTTTCTGCCTCTCCAAGATTGATCAACATTCATTGGAAGGAAATCCAGTATCAAAATCATAGATTTTAAGGAAGGGTTTAGGATGTATTTTTATTTCTCATGTTGTAACTCACAAACGAAATGTAAGGAAATATAATTAAATATGAGTATAATTAAACAAAAGGAAATGATATATATCAGTATATTTAGGGAAAAAATATTTTGAATTAATTTTAAAAAAGTCTTGAAATTAATATATTTAGCAATAAAATTGTTACAATTTTTTGTACAGTTTGAACATTGTATAAAGATACACAATTTTAATTAAACTAAAGAGAATGATATCAGTATATTTAGGAAAAAGTTTTTTCAATTTTTTTTTAAAGTATTGAAATTAATATATTTAGTAACAAAATTGTTACAATAAAATTTTATGTTTTGAGTATTCTATAAAGATCAACAATTTCAATCAAAGATTTTTTTTCAAGATGCAATTTTCTTCTACAACAATGAGCAGAAATTATTGTATCTTTTGCGCCACTTCATGCTCATCAAGATTTCCTCAACAAGCCATCTAGGTCTAGCTTTAAGCACTCAACTCCAAACTCCACTCTAAATGAGCACACAAGATAATCAAATGAATGATGGACAAGTCATGAATAACTCATCCCATATCTCCTATTTACAAGTAAGAAACCAAGGATACCTTCTTGACTTCTTATCCACCATTATTTAATGCCTCAAGAAAAATAATTAATGTAGCCAATGCACACATAATTAATGTTTTTGCATCTCCATGTTGGTCCCTTGGCTCTCCCTCAAACCAACTTGACTTGCAATCTTGACATGCCCCCAAGCATTAAATGATTTTACAATATTAACTTCATTTTAGGATTAAATATTAAACACATTCTTCTAACAAGCTTAATTGACTATATGCTCATTAAATCATGACCACCCTAATGTGCCATCTAGATATTAAATACATTTGCAATGTTAAGTAAAACCTCCTCTTGGACTATTTGTGCACTTACAAAATATAAAATATTTTAGTACGTAAAGTTTACAACACCTTTTGTGATGCCTACTCTTGTGTTTGCATCGTAGTTGTGTGTTTAATGATTCATGTGATATATGTTGTATTGAGTGTTTTATTAGTGTATTATATGATTCATGTATTATGATGTGTTGCACTAAACATTCCAATGAGATTTTTTGTGTCATTGAGGTGTTCTGATGGTGTGTTGATGCTTTTAACATAAGATGCATGCTATGAAAGTTGAGGTGTTTCTGACGAGGTTATGTTTTGACATTAAATTTTGAACTATAGATTATGGGGTGCAAATGTTGTGTTTATGTATGTTAGATTATTTAGTATTTTAGCATTATGTGTTATTGTATTTGAATTTTATTCCTAGATCATGCTAGTTGTAATGATTTAAAATAAATGATTTGGTATCATGTTACATTTTATCACACCGGTTGGATTATGTTGCCCCAATTATTATTATATGGAGTAAGTATTCCTAATGTTTGACCTTAATGTGCAAAAAGATTAATGGTATTAAACTAATGGTTGACATGTGAAGAAGTTGACATGGATTGAATTTAGGAATATCATCATTCTTAGTCCGGCTTGTGAATCCCTCTATTAATCGAGATCCAAATCAATGACATTTATAAAATGTGTATGTTGTGAAAACCCGTAACATGTGATTTGGTCCTTTTCAAGTGTTTATAGTATCTTTTGGATTTTGTTTAAATTTAACTTACAATATGTGTTTACCATGTTTACAAATATTTAATGCTTACATCGAAAAGATAATATTTGTCTTAGTGAATAAAGGTTGTTGATTTATTATATGTTGGTAGAAGTGATTAAATGTATTAATATTTCATTGAAATGAAATGTTTGTCTTAGTGAAATGATTATCAGTTAAAATATAATTTAATTTAATTTAAAGTAAAGTTCCTAATTAATTGAGAAATATTTGAGATAAAATCTGTTTGTATAATTATTTTTCTTTTAAAGGAAACAAAACTATGGTATATGCCAAGTTATCCTCAAATCCAATGTAACATTAAAACCATTATTGGATCTCACATTATCATTAAAGTAATTACACAAATGATAAACACAATCACACATCAACATATAAGACCATATATATGTGGAAACCCAGAAGGGAAAAAACATGATGAGAATAGTTGCTTGGATCTATTGCCTAAATTCATCCTCACAAAGATAACAAAGAACTTACAATATTTTGTAGGCGACAACCCACCAATCCCCTTATTCAAGAACCAAGCACCAACTTAAATAATGAGTCACCAACCTCAATTACAAGCAAGAGATAATAAAAATAAATATTATGTTGGTCTTCACAACTAAATCTTCAACATATCTCTCATAGTGTACATAAGACGTGGATCTTAGTTCACACACTTCAACACATCTTTGTTGCTCATCATTGATTAAAAAATTACCACACCTTTTGTCACTTCCATCAATCACTACACTTGGAATGAACCTAGATCAACAATTTATATGAATTCCAATGTTAATTACATTTACATTTTGGCCACAAATATTTTTATTATATATCAAATGTGTTGTCAGCTTAGTCCTAAAGCTAATATAGTTATGATAAATAGAGCATCTAAACAAGGGGGTGACCCTTACAAAACCACAACAGAGAGAAAGGGGTGTTGGAATGAAAATAAGAAAACAATAACTAAACAAAAATAATGTAACAATAGACATTGTTAAAGATAAACTAAACAAAATACCTAACATTAATGCTAGAAGCCTTCCACAAGGATGGGAAGGCCAAAATCAAAAAACAAGTGAAGAAGAGCGTGAGTTTGAGGAGTAATTCCTCCTGCACCATTGGTCAACTGTCAAGGTGATGCTACTCTTAGGGTCCCCAATGAAATAAAATTCATTAGGGAAGTTGTCAACACAACAACCAGAGTGATGAGAAGGAAGTATGTTGGCAGAAAAATCATGTAGTTGAGTAGAAGTAGAAGTGGTAGGTGAGAAATGGTCTACAAGGTTAGAGGAGCCACACTAGTAGTAGTAGTAAGGGCTAACCCATATTTACAGTAGGAGGATGACCCTAATCAACATAAAAATCTTGATCTAGATCTGTACTAGGAGAAAAAATAGGATTTGTAGTATGAGCCTCATCCTCATCATTAGCTCTGCTGGTACTCAAAAATACAACAGGGTTTTTGAGAACCTTGTTAATTTTTGCATTTTGACCCCTATAGGTGCTTTTTGAGCCTTTTTGCCCTGATGGGATTCTAAAGTTTTTCATACATATTAGGTGTTCATCACTTTTTTTTTGGCATAAGAAGACATCCCAAGTCGTCAGTTTCAAGTTTTGAGTTAGTTAGTGATGTCTTGTTTTGAGCACTTATCCATTCCGCATTTGCTGATTAAGGTGTCAATTTGCTGTAACATGCCTAGTTTGCATTGGAATATCTTGCGTCCTTTTATGTTTCACAGGTCACCACTTTGGGAATGTTTTACATGTATATCATTGAGCTTATGTTTTAGAACCCAAGCTATTTCAAATCCATTTGATAGGTTTTTGGATTCCCTAAAGTTGGTCCTAGTGAACTGTCTAGTTTCTTTGTTTTGCCCAGAGTACTAAATACCCTACTTTCAGGTCTTCCATGTTGTATCTGGTTGAATGCCATGCATAATTGAGTATTCCCCCATGTTGAAAATATAAGTGTACCTACCTGAAGATTTTTAGATTCATACCAATCTAGTTGTCCACTTTGCCAGCTTGATTCCAAATCCAAATTCTGCATATTTACTGAGTTTAAAATCAAAAAAGTTGTAAGGTGCCAACTTTGCAGAGTTGTACCGGTTGATCAATTCACTTTCAGTGCAAGATAGTTGAATATTCATCTTCCATGTGTGAAGGTGAATCAATTCCCAGAGGTTCAGATTCTAAAATTTCTTCTTGATGACTTTGTGAATTCAATATCAGAGACAGTTTGTGCAGATTGACAATGCAAAACAAAATTGGAGTTTACAGAATGGTCATTTTCAGAGAGTGATAACTTTTTGTCTGAAAGTTTTTTTCATGAATTGATTGTGACACCATTATCATTGCATGTAAATGTACTATTGTGAATGGTGGATAAGTATCAGCGCATGTTTTGGTAAACTTGCAATGGCCGATCTGAATGAAGTTTATGTTGTTTCTGTATTTGCATTTGCGCAAGTATTGTGAATTGCCAAAGTTTGATTAGTTGCATCTTGCACCTAAAGTTGATTCCGGCAAAGCCCTTTTGCATGCATTTTAATTGTGGATAAATGAGTCATTCCACCAAGTGACAGATCTTCAAGAAGTGATCTGATATCTTTTCAAGTTGCATTTCTGGTAGGGTTTGCACAAGTTCGAAAACCTCTGATTGCAGAATATGTGCCCACTTTGCATGTTATAATATTTTGATCCTGATCTTTTCAAGAAAGTCCAGTTGATGAAAATTGCTCAGATGTTGGAGATGAATGTGCTTTCTAGTTCCCATGGATGCGAACTATTATTCAGTCAGTTTTCAAGGCTCGTTCTGGAAGCTACTCCCCATTAATAAGTTCAATTTGCAGAATTGTGAAAAGAGGTTTTAAAGTGACTGCAAGCTCAGTGGTTTTATTTTCTAAGTTGCACAGTTGATCAGGTTTGTTTTGTCAAGGATGAAAATGAAATTATTGAACCAACATCTCAGGGACTTGTCATCTATTTGTGGAATCCTGTAATCAGTTTTTAAAGTCTTTAAAGGTATATTATTATGTTAAATCATTTTGTAATTTAAATAATGGTTTTTAAATATATGCGCAAATAAAATTGATTGTTGGAGAATGAAACTATGACATGGCCAATGAAATTAGTGGGCATAAAGCCCGATTCATCAATGTTTGTTAGCATTCTCCCAGCTTATGCAAAATTTGGAGTTTTTAAAAGAAGAGTATATTGGGGATTCTGAGGTTTCTTTTAAAAAAATGCTTTGCAAATGTATATTGCATATACCTTGTGTAGTAGGAGGAGTCAACTGTTGTTTTTATTTTTATAAAATATAACAGAACATATGCGAATTTGGAACGGATGATTAAAGTGTTAAACAACAAATTAAAACCAAACCATATGAAGGACTCAGTGCACAACTCTTGGTGAAGGTATAAAGTTAAAAATATTTTAAAATTTGTAACATCCAACAACATGCTGGAAGTGTGTAATAGTGGAGGGGGCAAATGAAGTTTCTTTTTAAACAAAATTGTAAACAACAGCTTTCAATGCAACCATAGATTGGTGCGCATGGCCATTCTGGAGGGGAGTGGAAGTTTAAATTAAAAATAAAAAATGCAAATACAAAGCATTGCAGAGGAGTGCACCATCTGGCGGGGAACATTGGGAGGATGTAAAAAAAAACAAAAACAATAAAAACCAAAATATCATGAATGGCTGCGCACCGTATGAAGGGGGCAGTATGAATTGTTTTTAAAACAATGCAATACAAATTTACAACATGCATAGTACCTGTGCACCATATGGTGGATGAAGATGAAATGCTTTTAAAACAATGCAAACAAAAAACAACACTATAGTGCGTGGAACTGGGAGCATGATTTGAATTTTTTTTTAAAAAAAGCTTTTAAACTGCAAACACAAACCAAAGGGAGAGGTGCACCAACATAAGGTAAGGAATAATGAGGGTTATTTAAAAAAAACATTAAAAACACACAGCATTCCAAATGCATTGGAGCGCAATAGTTGATGGAAGAATTTTGAGCTTTTAACTAGCAAAATGCATATAGAAAGTTGCGCAGCATGCTAAAGAAGTTTTAAAGTTTGAAAAATGCATAGAGCATTTATCCCACATGCATGGGGTTTGGGGATTTTTTAGTATTCAAATATGGAAGCACACAATTTATGAAATGAATAAGAAGCCAAGAGGCCACTTGGCGGGCCCCTGGGCTAAAGAAGTTAGTGCGCGGTAGGCCACATTGTTTTGAAAGAAAAAATAGAGAAGGCTTAAAAAACTTCAAAAGTCTAGTCCCACATTGGCCATGTTGGGGAAAATCACAGTGTTTATAAGAAAGATGATGAACATATAAAATGTGAAGAAAAGTAGGAGGCTCTCTTTATGCGTGTGTGAGGAGGTGGATTAGTGCATTGGGATGTGTGCCAATGACTGAAGATAGCTAAATTTTGCAGACAGGTGGAAAATATGACAGATGGCTTGGAGGACACATGGCAGAAGGTCACGAAGTCAGGAGATGGATTGGAGATAACTGCCAAACTACCGAGACTCAGAGATAACCACCAGTCATGTAGTCGCGAGACAAAAAATGTTAAGTGCAAAACAATTGGAGATCACACAACTGTGCAGTCGCGTAGTTGTGAGAGGAGGCCGCGGTTAAGAGAAAACTGTGGAGACCTAAAGACTAACTGCCAAGATAACTGGGTCGCCAAGCCTCTAGATCTAACCACAGTTAATGAATTCTTGTGGAGATTTAGAGACTCATTGTGCAGAGGTAACTGTGGTTAAGGTTTGGTTAATGATCCAGTTAAGCCCAACTTGTCTCCAAGTCTCTAGACAAACCCAATGTGATGGGGAGGTCACCTTGCTCCTAGACTCCTACTCTTTCTTAGGAATCCCACTTTGGACCCTATTCACTTTAGGATCCTCTAGACTTGCACTTGAGTCTCTTAGGGTTACTCTCAGACCCTAACCAGAAGGACTTCTACACTCCCTCTCTCCTAGGTTTCCTACCCACCGAAATGTTCCACTCTTCACCTTATCTTGCTCTCCATGACTGAATAAAGTCAGTCATACACCTTTCTCCTTCTATCTCTCTCTCCTACAAGTTCTCTAGCCGGACCATTTAGCTCGCCTAGGACTTTTTTACAATTCTGACTAGCCTCTCCTCCAACACAAACACAAAAATAGAATAAAAATACATGAGGGATGCTTCTTGATGGTCACACTCCATAGGCTAGATTATAAGAGTCAAAAAGCATCCATGATACTTAACTGAATTCAAAATCCTACTCTACAGAAGTCTGCACACAATAGAAGCACACATAGAAAACACAGGAAACTATTCTTTATTGAAAACCAGAAAATTACAATGTAAACTGAAATCTTCTCTGCTAGTCTTTTCAATCTCCAAATTCTCTAAACTTCTCTAAAATGGTTCTTTTCTTCATTTTATATCTCGGCCTATTCTTGATTCGTAATCGTTTCTAGGTTACCTGTCTGCCTAAGGATCCTAACTGCCTCGGCTCTTCATCTTCCTCCTGTAACTGTCATCGATATCATCCTCTGCATGGCCGTCGACATGGACAACATTTTCCTCTGTGTCACTGACTTTTCCAATTCCCTCTGCGATGTTGAAAAGTCAACATATTTTCTTCCTTTGTCTGTTAGTCGCAATGTCGCGAGTCCAAATAGCCATGCCTGCCGATCTTGCGATACGTTGTTGTCGTGTTATCGCAATACTTATAAACTTCACTGCCTGTTATCCAGCGACTTGGCAATAACTGTTGTCGCACTCCCGCAACACTCAAAACCTAACTGTCGATTAGTCTGCAAGTGTGTGATGCATTGTAGTCATGTACCCGCAACACTCATCAACTAACTTCCTGTTCTTCTACGACCTTGCAATGCCTTGTTATCGCGCGCTCGCAACACTTCAAAACGAGCTGACAATTACTCTGCGACCCTGCGATGCCTTGTCGTCACGCGCTTGCTTCACTTCTAACTGAGCTACCTATTGTTTTGCGACTTGGCGATACATGATTGTTGTAATGTCCCCGCCAGGGAACCCATAAGGAATCAGGTCTTATGACCAAAATTGCAACTAATTTTTTTTTTTTTACATCATTACTACTCCACATTTACATTCCTTAAGGTTCCCTTAATGAATTTC
>MU228384.1:1406187-1430472 GCA_018584345.1 Thuja plicata | reverse complement strand
TCTGATGGGGAGGTCACCTTGCTCCTAGACTCCTACTCTTTCTTAGGAATCTCACTTTGGACCCTATTCACTTCAGGATCCTCTAGACTCGCACTTGAGTCTCTTAGGGTTACTCTCAGACCCTAACCAGAAGGACTTCTACACTCCCTCTCTCCTAGGTTTCCTACCCACCAAAATGTTCCACTCTTCACCTTATCTTGCTCTCCATGACTGAATAAAGTCAGTCATACACCTTTCTCCTTCTATCTCTCTCTCCTACAAGTTCTCTAGCCGGACCATTTAGCTCGCCTAGGACTTGTTTACAATTCTGACTAGCCTCTCCTCCAACACAAACACAAAAATAGAATAAAAATACATGAGGGATGCTTCTTGACGGTCACACTCCATAGGATGGATTATAAGAGTCAAAAAGCATCCATGATACTTAACTGAATTCAAAATCCTACTCTACAGAAGTCTACACACAATAGAAGCACACATAGAAAACACAGGAAACTATTCTTTATTGAAAACCAAAAAATTACAATGTAAACTGAAATCTTCTCTGCTAGTCTGTTCAATCTCCAAATTCTCCAACCTTCTCTAAAATGGTTCTTTTCTTCATTTTATATCTCGGCCTATTCTTGATTCGTAACCGTTTCTAGGTTACCTGTCCACTTGAGGATCCTAACTGCCTCGGCTCTTCATCTTCCTCCTGTAACTGTCATCGATATCATCCTCTGCATGGCCGTCGATGTGGACAATGTTTTCCTCTGTGTCAGTAACTTTTCCAATTCCCTCTGCGATGTTGAAAAGTCAACATATTTTCTTCCTTTGTCTGTTAGTCGCAATGTCGTGAGTCCAAATAGCCATGCCTGCCAATCTTGTGATACATTGTTGTCGCGTTATCGCAATACTTATAAACTTCACTGCCTGTTATCCAGCGACTTGGCGATAACTGTTGTCGCACTCCCGCAACACTCAAAACCTAACTGCCGATTAGTCTGCGACTGTGTGATGCATTGTAGTTGTGTACCTGCAACACTCATCAACTAACTGCCTATTCTTCCGCGACCTTGCAATGCCTTGTTATCGCATGCTCGCAACACTTCAAAATGAGCTGACAATTACTCTGCGACCTTGCGATGCCTTGTTGTTGCGCGCTCGCTTCACTTCTAACCGAGCTGCCTGTTGTTCTGCGACTTGGTGATACATGATTTTCACGCTCGCACAACGCTTGTCACCGAGCTGCCAGTTATCCTACGACTGTGCGATGCACTATTTTGTCGCATCCTCACAGCGCTTATACTTAACTATCTGCTATCTCGCGATCACGCGATGCATTGGTTGTCGCTCACTCGCACACTTATTGACTTAACCGTCGATCAGCTCACGAGCTTGCGATACATTGTCATCGTGTTGTCGCGCCCTGTTTCTACTTAATCGCTGATCATCTGCGACTATGTGATATATTATCATCGCCTTGTCGCACCCATTTCAACTTAACTGTCGATTCCCTGTCGACTGTGCGATGAGTATAATGTCAACGGTTTATTTGTTTAACCGCCCTCGTTCTAGGAGTTATGAGCTATTAGGGTTTAGAAAGATAGTTTCCTGCTAACCGTGATCTGCTCCATGATCACTCTGACCATTACTAGGGCTTGGAGCGAGAAACCCTAGGGTGCTCTGCACCACAGTGTTAACAAAATCATCCAGAGACTTAGAGACTACGGTTGTCTCCAAGTCTCCTGAATTAACCATGGTTAAAGAAACTATTTAGAGACTTAGAGACATGAAGGAAATGATGACTGCGGTTAAAGGGTGTGTTTAGAGTTAAAGGTGAGTTCAAATCTAGTTAAAGAGCAGCCAATCAATGCATGCCAAGTGTCAAAATATGGTCAGTTGTGGGCATAAAATGTAGAAATATGATATAAATGCAAAGATTAAAAGGTTAAAGTCTTAGGGTATAGGATTTTCCATAGTCTGATGCAAATTTTTTATTTTCAAAGATTTGAAAAATGCATTCCTGAAAGATTTCTCAAAGATTAAAAATCAGATTTGCAAGCAAATAAGATCATATTTTGAAATCAGATTCAAAGGATATTTTAAAGAGGATCAACTCATATTTTGAGAAGATTTTGAACATAGAGATTGGAAATCAAATTTGCAAAGAATGAGACAAAATAAAAAATATTTTATCGTAGAACTTGGGAAAGAAAACTTTCACAGAAGATTTTTTTATTAGAATTTGAAAATAAGATATTAGAGGCAAATGGTCAGATTTGGAAGATATTTTTCAATGGATCAGACTGTGAGATTAGATTTGCTGAGGACATTGATTGTAGAAAAGACATTTTAAATCAGATTTGAAGGGTTTTCTTAGTGGCAGTTGAAATCAAATTTTGAAATCACCGAGAGAGATAAGAGTTAGATTTTGAAAAGGCAAGTGAGATCAGATTGCAAAGAGGACAAATGTTTATCAGTCATAACTTTAGGGTTTCTTCTGCTTCCATATCTTCTCTTCTTCTCTCAGTTTTAGGGGTTCCTGTGGCTACCCTATTTGTTTGGGGGGGGGGTTCTAAATCTGTTCATTTTCTCTTCAAAAGTTTTAGAGTAGGCCCCAGATGATGGAAGATAACTATAAGGTAGACTACTAAATTTTGAGTCTGAACCTCTGTACAAATTTTGGTTTATTGTATGTATTTGAAGCAGTAAGACATTAATGAAGACATTGCAATCTCTATTTTACATCTTAGGTTGTCTCTTTGTATTTTTGTTCAAGCTCTTGTATGTCTATTTTTAAGGCATTTAGATATACCGATTACAAGGTGATTGTGTAGTCATTTATTAGGTCCTTCAAGGAAGGAATAATTCTTTCAAGTCATCCCAGAGAGTTGAATATTAGTATTAAGATCTGATTTACAGAGGTGTAGGAGTGAGAGGATAGTCTGTAAGGCATTCTATCTAGGTGTAGTTTCATTAGTCACCTTATTGTGTATTTATACCAACATTGACCCTTTTCCCATAGGATTAGGCAATGGTTTATGGTTTGGCAAGAAGTTGTTCCTCATCTGATAAAATCAATCAATTACACTTTAGTTACTAAGAACACATAAGCTGAATTCAAGTGGATTGTATCAGCCTGATACAATTCAGTTTGTTGGTTCCTTGAAGAGTGAATCACTAGGTTAACCCTCCTTAAAAGGAAGAAGGATGAGAATCCTTATTATCCACTAAAATACTGAATTATTTGTAATCTTTTTAAAGGTAATACCTGCCCGAGTTTGTGGAGCGTGAAAAAGAAGGAGGATCTTATCCAATCTTCATCAATTAGCCTTTCTCTTGCATAAAATAGGAGTTTGCATTCAATTATACAAGTATATTGTCATATTAAAGTTGTTCTACAAGAAAAAGTGTTAACAAACTGGTGACTTTGCTGGGGAATAAAAGGACAACAAGTTTAAGATGCAAAATTCCTTACTTTGCTAAATTATCCCAGAGTCTGGTTCTAGAGTCATTGTTTTGAAAGACATATTCCTCAAATTTTTGTAAAAGGGTCAAGTCTATTTGGGTTGTCATTGCAAAGTGTCTGAAAGTCCAAGTTATTGAAGAAATATTCATACATTCTGTCAAGTGGTGAGTGACAACTCTGAGTTCTTTGATTTGCACCAGTGTGCATATTTGAAGAAAGACTAAAAAAAAGAGGTGGACTTGCAGTGAAAAGAGGCAGCAGATTTTTGGGCTCTTATGACTGAGAAGAATCCATTAAAAATCTCTATATTGGAGGTGTATGAAAGTTGCTGATTTGAAGAAGGTCAGATTTGGGAAAGAAATCTCAGCTATTCCAAAATTTTCCTCTGCAAAGAGGTGGTGGCTCTAAAATTTTTTAAAGGTGACTTCAAATTAAATAGTTTGTAGTAGCTTCATCATACTCCAGGTATTTTTATTTTCATTGGATAACTTATTTTGTTCCATGAAAATCAGTTTTACATTTTTTCCCTATTAAGTAGTCAACACTAAGTTAAGAGGGAAGAAAGAGACATTTTGTAGTTATTCTTCCTGCTAAGATGTCACACCTATATTGGGTTAGGTTGTGTAATGCTATAAATTTTGAAGGTATCCCTAGATACCCAAATCCTATTCCATCAGTAGTCAGGGATTGTTTGCCTAAGTTCACTGGCCAAGGTGAGAAATCAGCTAAGGAACATATAAAAAAGTTTGTTGATTTGATAGATGATCATGACATCACACATGAGGATGTACTAATGAACCTCTTTGCAATATCTCTAGTTGAAGATGCTAGGGATTGGCTCAAGGAATTACCTCATGGTTCAATAGGATCTATGGATGCACTAGAAGATTGTTTTGTTGAGAAGTATGGTAATGAGGAGGATAGTGATTATCATGATATGTCTGAATCTAAAAACCCTTTACCAAAACTTGAACTTGTTAGTGCAGAAACATAGGTGATAAGACAAAAGATTCAAGAAAGGGTTGTTAAAACATTGCAAGAAAATATGAGCAAAAATGAGGGCGAGTCTCAATATTATTCTACATAATAATTTCTGATAAGATTAAGGAGTCTAATATCTATTTCTGTCCTCAGGAGTTTGTTTGGACTGATTTGTTTGTGAAACTTTGTTTTCCTAATACAATAAATTTGTAAAGCTCTGAGAGGGTGGATATTATTTGGAATACTATGAATTGGATGGAACATGTAGAAAATCTTTCATCTAAAGACATATCTGAATTTGAATCTAGTGGTATTGAATCTGAAAATGTTGAAGATGCTGAATATGAATCTAGTTATGCTGATGAGGCCAAATCTAGTGATATTCAATCTATTTATTATGATTACGATGATGAGTCCACTTATGCTGAAATTTTTTCTGATTCTAATACTGACAATAAACTCCATGAGCAACAAGACAATGAAAATGTTTTGTGTGGACAACAAGATGATAACTATGATGCGGATATAAGTGTCTGTAGTGATTTCTTTGCACAAGATGATATGATCCGAGAGATCTCACTCCATGATTCCAATGATGAAGAAATTTGCAGCATCAAGAAAGAAGTTAATGATGATAAACAAGATTTCCAATCCTTGCTAAGCAGTGAGCAAATCTCAGATTTTTGATTGCTGATTTTTAGAGGTATGTATCAGAAAATGATTCTCAAACTTCATGCCCTATGGATATAAGTTTTGATATTGATGACATTGCTGAGGGTATGAAAAATCTTAATGAAGATGTTGATTGTGAATGTGTTTCATAAATGAGTATAAATGATGATACTTTTTCACTTCATAGTGAACAAATTTCAGAATTGTTGTCTTATGAATATCTTAGATTTTCAGGGCAAGATAGACTTGAATCTTAGCACTTCACACACATCAATTTTGACAAGGAGTATGTATCATATTGTCAGAGTGTTGATACTTATATTTATGATTTTCCTTATATTCTTATGTCACTAGGGCACAATCAAGTTCAATATGATATGCCAGATAATGAAAATATCAGAGTTGTTTCAGATTCAAGGGGTGAAAAGATTCTCGATATAAAATTGAGAACTGATTGGGATAATTGTCTAGATTTTAAATCTTTTTCAGATTCTAAATTTTCCATTAAACCATTAAAAGATGGTCTTTCAGTTGCTCAAGATTCACATGTTTATGATAAATGTGATAATGTTTTCCCTCCCACCCACTAGCGAGTTTTGGTTTTATATCATCGTGATAATTTGCAGGAAGGTATTGATGAGTATTCTGATATGAATATACCAACCACTTTCAAAATGTAGGATGGTAATCCTTTTGAGAAAAAGAGTATGGATTATGATGTGGATCTTCCATTGTTTGACAGTGAAGATGTTGAGTCTTGTTCTTTGGATATACTTGATTTATGTCCTCATGCAAAAGGTCAAAATCACTTGTATAAGATCCTTGATGTCTATGATGAGTTTAACTATGATGTTCCTCATATTGTTGTTCCTTATTTTTTGAAAAATGAGCCAAATCATATCCCAAGTGATGAATGTTTTCAGTATTTGCATAAGATTCAGTATGTTGATTTCTCCTTTGATGTGTAAACTACTAATGTGGATGGATTTAATAATGCTAACCTAAGTAATATGGCAGATTTTGAGTGCTTTATTTTTTAGCCAAAGGATGATTATCAAAGATGTGGCAATAAGCTAGGTATTGCTGATTATTGCATTGAATCTCAGTTTTTGCTAACTAATGAATGCATCATACATATGCCACATACTTTTTCAGAATTGGTATAATTTCCAGTTTAGTTATCAAATGGATTATGTTGATATTTTTTTATCTTGAGCTAATGGATAATGGTAATAAGATTACTCAGACACATGGAAGTGATAATTTCAACTTATCTCTGATTTATGAAGATGAAAACCAGGTGTATGGTAGAGATAAGAACTAATTTTAGTTTTGGGGCTTCAGGATTCTTTTAGATAATGTGCATATTGTATAGTCGCTTTCCCTTTCAGTTGTGTGTTTGCTTTCAATAAGAGGTTCTCAGTTTTTGAAGAGAGAAAAGTGAAAGGTGAAAAGAGGAAAGAGAAAGAGGAAAATCTGATTTGAATTTTCAGGGTGATCTGCTTCTATCATGAGATTATGAAATTTCTCTGCATGCTTACATGGGGCACATGTTCATAGTTAGAGCCACTGTTGGTACTAAAAAATACAACAGGGTTATTGAGTACCTTGTTAAATTTTTGCATTTTGACCCCTATAAGTGCTTTTTGAGCCTTTTTGCCCTGATGGAATTCTAAAATTTTTCATACATGTCAGGTGTTCATAAATTTTGTTTTGGAATAAGAAGACATCCCAGGTCGCCAGTTTCAAGTTTTGAGTCAGTTAGTGATGTCTTGTTTTGAGCACTTATCCATTCCGCATTTGCTGATTAAGGTGTCAATTTGCTATAACAGGCCTAGTTTGCATTGGAATATCTTGTGTCCTTTTATGTTTCATAGGCTGTCACTTTGGGAATATTTTACATGTATATCATTGAGCTTATGTTTCAGAACCAAAGCTATTTCAAATCCATTTGATAGGTTTTTGGATTCCCCAAAGTTGGTCCTGCTCAACTGTCTAGTTTCTTTGTTTTGCCCAGAGTACTAAATAGCCTACTTTGAGGTCTTCCACGTTGTATCCGGTTGAATGCCCTACATAATTGAGTATTCCCTCATGTTGAAAAGATGAGAGTGTACCTACTTGAATATTTTTAGATTCATACCAATCCAGTTGTCCACTTTTCCAGCTTGATTCCAAATCCAAATTCTGCATATTTATTGAGTTTATAATTAGAAAAGTTGTAAGGTGCTAACTTTCTAGAGTTGTACCAGTTGATCAATTCACTTTCAGTGCAAGATAGTTGAAGATTCATCTTCCATGTGTGAAGGTTCTTCTTGATGACTTTGTGAATTCAATATCAGAGACAGTTTGTGCAGATTGACAGTCCAGAACAGAATTGGAGTTTACAGGATGGTCATTTTCAGCGAGTGATAACTTTTTGTCTGAAAGTTGTTTTCATGAACCGAATGTGACACCATTCTCATTGCATTTAAATGTACTATTGTGAATGGTGGAGAATTCTCAGCGCATGTTTTGGTAATCTTGCAATGGCCGATCCGAATGAAGTTTATGTTGTTTCTATATTGCATTTGCGCAAGTATTGTGAAATGCCAAAGTTTGATTAGTTGCATCTTGCACCTAAAGTTGATTCCAGCGAATCCCTTTTGCAGGCATTTCATTATGGATAAATGAGTCATTCCTCCAAGTGACAAATCTTCAAGAAGTCATTTGATGTCTTTTCAAGTTGCATTTCTGGCAGGGTTTGCATAAGTTTGAAAACCTCTGATTGCAGAATATAATGAAGTTGTCCACTTTGCATGTTATAATATTTTGATCCTGATCTTTTCAAGAAATTCTAGTTGATGACAATTTCTTAGATGTTGGAGATGAATGTGCTTTCTTGTTCCCATGGATGCAAAGTATTATTTAATCAGTTTTCAAGGATCGTTCCGGAAGCTACTCGCCATTAATAAGTTCAATTTGCAGAATTGTGAAAAGCAATTTTAAAGTGATTGCAAGCTCAGTGGTTTTATTTTCTAAGTTGCACAGTTGATCAGGTTTGTTTTTTCAAGGATGAAAATGGAAATCATTGAACCAACATCTCAGGGACTTGTCGTCTGTTTGTGGAAACCTGTACTTAGTTTATGAAGTCTTAAAAGGTATATTGTTATGTTAAATCATTTTTTGATTTAAATAATGGTTTTTAAATATATGCACCAATGAAATTGATTGTTGGAGAAATGTGAAACTATGGTATGGCCAATGCAATTAGTGGGCATAAAGCCAGATTCATCAACGTTTGTCAGCATTCTCCCAGCTTATGCAAAATTTGGAGTTTTAAAAGAAGAGTATATTGGGGATTTTGAGATTTCTTTTAAAAACATGCTTTGCAAATGTATATTGCATATACCCTATGTAGTAGGAGGAGGCAGCTGTTGTTTTTATTTTTATAAAACATAACATAACATATGCGAATTTGGAATGGATGATTAAAGTGTTAAACAACAAATTAAAACCAAACCATATGAAGGAGGACTCAGTGCACAGCTCTTGAGGTATAAAGTTAAAAATATTTTAAAATTTGCAACATCCAACAACATGCTAGAAGTGCGCAGCAATGGAGGGGGCAAATGAAGTTTCTTTTTAAACAAAATTTGTAAACAACAGCTTTCAATGCAACCATAGATTGGTGTGCATGACCATTCTGGAAGGGAGTGGAAGTTTAATTTAAAACTTTAAAATACAAATACAAAGCATTGCAGAGGAGTGCACCATCTGGTGGGGAACATTGGGAGGATTTAAAAAAAAATAGCAAAAACCAAAATATCATGAATGGTTGCGCATCGTATGAAGGGGGTAGTATGAATTGTTTTTAAAACAATGCAATACAAATGCACAACATGCATATTACCTACACACCATATGGTGGAGGAAGATAAAATGTTGTTTTTAAAACATTGCAAACATAAAACAACATAGTGCGCAGAATTGGGAGCATGATTTGAAGTTTTTTTTTTAAAAAGATTTTAAACTGCAAACACAAACCAAAGGGAGAGGTGCGCTAGCGTAAGGTAAGGAATAATAGGGTTTTTTTTTTAAATTACAAACACAACATTCCAAATGCATTGGAGCGCAACACTTGATGGAAGAATTTTTGAGTTTTTAACCAGCAAAATGCATATAGAAAGCCGCGCAACATGCTGGAGAAGTTTTAAAGTTTGAAAGATGCATAGAGCATTTATCCCACATGCATGGGGTTTGGGGAGTTTTTAAGTATTCAAATATGGAAGTGTACAGTTTATGAAATGAATAAGAAGCCAAGAGGCCACTTGGCAGGCCCCTTGGCTAAAGAAGTTAGTGTGCGATGGGCCCCATTATTTTGAAACAAATAATAGAGAAGGCTTAAAAAACTTCAAAAGTTTAGTCCCACATTGGCCATGTTGGGGAAATTTGAAGTGTTTATAAGCAAGATGAAGAACATATGAAATGTGAAGCAGAGCAGGAGGCTCTCTTCGCACACGCATGAGTAGGAAAGTTAGTTCATTGGGATGTGTGCCAGTGATTGAAGATAGTTAAATTTTGCAGATAGGTGGTGAAAGTGACAGATGACTTGGAGGACACGTGGCACAAGGTCACAAAGTTGGGAGATGGATTGGAGATAACTGTTAGAATCTGAGACTCAGAGATAATCGCTAGTCGCGTAGTCATGAGACAAAAAATGTTAAGTGCCAAACAATTGGAGATCACGCGACTGTGCAGCCATGAGAGGAGGCCATGGTTAAGAGAAAATTGTGGAGACGTAGAGACTAACTGCCAAGATAACTGGGTCACCAATTTTCCAGATATAACCACGGTTAATGAATTCTTGTGGAGATTTAGAGACTCATTGTGCAGAGGTAACTTTGGTTAAGGCATGGTTAATGGTCGAGTTAAGCCTAGCTTGTCTCCAAGTCTCTAGACAAATCTAGTGTTAACAAAATCATCCAGAGACTTAAAGACTAAGGTTGTCTCCAAGTCTCCTAAATCAGCCATGGTTAAAGAAATTATTCAGAGACTCAGAGACATGAAGGAAATGATGACTGTAGTTAAAGGGTGTGTTCAGAGTTAAAGGTGAGTTCAAAGCTAGTTAATGAGCATCCAATCAATGCATTCCAAGTGTCAAAATCTGGTCAGTTTTGGGCATAAAATGCAGAAATATGATATGAAATGCAAAGATTAAAAGATTAAAGTATTAGGGTATAGTCTTTTCCATAGTTTGACGTAAATTTTTTATTTTCAAAGATTTGAAAAATGCATTCTCGGAAGATTGCTTAAAGATTAAAAATAAGATTTGCAAGCAAATAAGATCAGATTTTGAAATCAGATTCAAAGGATATTTTAAAGAGGATCAACTCAGATTTTGAGCAGACTTTGAACAGAGAGTTTGGAAATCAAATTTGCACAGAATGAGACAAAATACAAAATATTTTATTGTAGAACTTGGGAAAGAAAACTTTCATGGAAGATTTTTTTCTCAGAATTTGAAAATTAGATATTAGAGGCAAATTGTCAAATTTGGAAGATATTTTTCAATGGATCAGACTATGAGATTAGATTTGTTGAGGACATTTATTGCAGAAAAGACATTTTAAATTACATTTGAAGGGTTTTCTTAGTGGCAATTGAAATTAAATTTTGAAATCATTGGAAGAGATAAGAGTCAGATTTTGAAAAGGCAAGTGAGCTCAGATTGCGGAGAGGATAGATGTTTATCAGGCATGAGATTTAGGGTTTCTTCTGCTTCTATATCTTCTCTTTTTCTCTCAGTTTTAGGGGTTCCAGTGGCTACTCTATTTTTTGGGGGGTTCTAAATATGTTCAGTTTCTCTTCAAAAGTTTCAGAGTAGGTCCCAGATGATGGAAGATAACTGTAAGGCAGACTACTAAATTTTGAGTCTGAACATCTATACAAATTTTGGTTTATTGTATGTATTTGAAGCAGTAAGACATTAATGAATTCATTGAAATCTCTATTTTACATCTTAGGTTGTCTCTTTGTATTTTTTTTCAAGCTCTTGTATGTCTATTTGTAAGACATTTAGATATACCGATTACAAGGTGATTGTGCAGTCATTTATTAGGTCCTTCAAGGAAGGAATAATTCTTTCAAGTGATCCTAGAGAGCTGAATATTAGTATTAAGATCCAATTTACGTAGGTGTAGGAGTGAGAGGATATTCTGTAAGACATTCTATCTAGGTGTAGTTTCATTAGTCACCTTATTGTGGAGTTATACCAATATTGACCCTTTGCCCATAGGATTAGGCATTGGTTTATGGTTTGGCAAGAAGTTGTTCCTCATCTGATAAAATCAATCAATTACACTTTAGTTACTAAGAACACATAAGCTAAATTCAAGTGGATTGTATCAACTAGATACAATTTAGTTTTTTGGTTCCTTGAAGAGTGAATCACTAGGTTAACCCTCCTTAAAAGGAAGAAGGATGAGAATCCTTATTATCCACTAAAATACTGAATTATCAGTAATCTTTTTAATGGTAATACTTGCCTGAGTTTGTGGATCTTGAAAAATAAGGAGGATCTTATCCAATAATCATCAATTATCCTTTCTCTTGCATAAAATAGGAGTTTGCATTCAAGTATACAAGTATACTGTCATATTAAATTTGTTCTGCAAGAAAAAGTGCTAACAAGCTCGTGAGGGGATAGAAAAAGTATAATCTAAGAAAGAATCAGAAGTTAGGACAGTCAATATGTTACACTAGGAGTAGGGGCATAGTATGCATTACCAATATGAGTAGGGGCTAGTATGTTACACTAGGAGTAGGGGAACACTATGCATTACTCAACACAAATGAAAGTGATCTCAAACTACCTTTACAAACTTCCGCCAAATGACACACATTACCATTATTTGGTACATCCTTTAAAAACATTAGCATCGTTAGCAACCAAATATAGTGATCACTTTGTCACTTATAACCTTCTATCTAATCAATCAAATCTTCTAAAACTCTAGAATACCATGCTTCATATTCCAAATTACAAGCTAAACATCAACTTTGGTAGAATTTGGTACCAAACACCAAGGCTTGATGCAACTAGTGTACATATTGTCTCTGAGTAATAAACCTAAGAGACCTACCACATGAACTTCTGAACCTTTGTAAATAGGCTAAAAAATTAGGTAGTATTGATACTAGAACATAAGGATAACAATAAGAGTTTTCTCAAACATGCTTGACTATGTCCTTCAAATTCTTTACATGTCATAACATTAGTGGTTAATACTTAAACAAGCTTCTAGATACCTCAACATCAATGAAAAGATTGACAACCCCTTTGACATTAATGACAACAATTTGTTAAATAAAAGATCCCACTCAACAATGATACTGACTACACATGAAATAATTATAAACATCCCCTAATTGAATATCATCTATGGCCCCAACATAATAAAAAAAATTGATAGGAATATGTCTCAAGTAAAATTATAAACATGATCTCAAAACAAAGAAGATATAACACCATCAAGCTACCATTGTCACAAGATCCCATTGAATCACGTGAGTAAGTTATTCATGACATCATGATAACCATATCCTTAATGAAGATTACCAATGACCCTTGCATAATCAAAGAGATCAATTGCAACACTAGGAGATCCCAAAGGAAAAAGGAAAACCATTATCCTCAAATAAAGAAGATACACCACCATTAACAAAAAAAAATTGATCTAACACCACTAAAATTTAACCTTCATAAAGAATCATGTCATAGGAAACTCCCAAAGCTTCTCATCTAGTGCCTATCAATGATGGAGCTCCTCTCTCTATTGTACATCCTGTACCTTCTCTCAGTCCTTCCCAGTCTAGGGCTATATAAAAATTGGTACCTGAAGTGAAGACGGCTATGGTTTTTTTGGCGGGATCTTCCTCCTTCCTTACCCCTGGTCAAGCGCTTCCTAAGGGCTTGGGGGACTCCTTTGCAAATATTGTTCCCAAATCTCTGGTGGAGGAGAAAGGACCTAAGGATTTTACTCTAGTTCCAGTGAGATGCTCCCTCTCTGTCAGGCTTTCTTCTGAGACTGAAGTGGATTTGGAGAAAAAAACAGATATTTTTAAATGTCAAGCTTTAATATGCCACTTTCAGAGTTTCTGGCCCATCCTTCCCCTGTTGCATGACTAGATCACGCATAAATGGGAACCTCTACTCTCAGATATGGTTCACATTTTCCCTTTGGAAAAGGGGTTCTTTATGTCAAAGTTTGACTCGGAGGAGGACATAACTAAGATTTAGTGTGAGAAATTTTTATTTTGGGAGGATGAGAAATTTATGCTCATGGTTAAGCCCTGGCACCCAGATTTTAATCCTTCCTCTGAAACCTTTAATAAGATTCCTATCTGGGTTAGACTCCCTAATCTACCGCTTCATCTTTGGTTTGATTCAATCCTTGAGAAAGTGGGCAAGGCTCTAGGGGAGTTTTTTATGTTGGATAACAATTCATACAATGTTTATCACTCTATTGTTGCTCGTATTTTAGTTGACCTCGACATCTTGAAGGGTCTCCCACTATAAATCAAAATTAAATCAGCATTAAGTTCTTGGAACCAGCCGCTCGACTATGAGGGTATTCCTTTCAGATGTCAACAATGCTTTAAGATAGGTCACATTTCCTCCCATTGTGACATGAAACACAAGAAAAAGAAATCTTCTCCATCTTGGTGGAAGGGGGCATCCACTAAACACTAAACTATTACTAAGATCTCTTCTGAGTTTGAGAAGAAGGATGAACCTATTAAACCTCCAGCTACCCCTTCTGGGTCTTTGGTGGCTGCTGGGTTTGATGTTGTGTCCTCTAGAGATTTGTTTGCTCTTTTCATACTAGATGCTAATGTTGGGGGGACTTCTGGTGGGCCTGTCTCTGTTGGGGCAGATCTTGCTAGTTCTTCGCAGGTAGCTACTGTTGATAGGACTTGGGGGGTTGGATCGACTGATCTTGATGGTGTGTTGACTCATGTTTTCTCTATTCCAGAAAATCCTCCTACTGGTAGATCTTTGGCTGGGGTAATGTTAGCCTAGTGCTAGAAGTTCCTCCCCCATTGTTGGTAGCTAGTTCTTTAGCTTTAGACTCTTTGTGTTGGAAGAATGTTTCTGCTAGAGTTGAAGATGGTTAGGTCACTGTTAAAGGTAAAAATGTTAAGAGGTATTCATCCTTGTTTGATATGACCCTTTGGTCCCATAAGAAGGGGATGGGATGATTTTTCTCCTAACTGCTACTGCTCCCTAATGATTCACCATTTGTAGCACTGTTGGTTGGTTTTTTCTATGGTCATTTTGTGAGTGTTTCTCTTAGGCTTCGGCTGGTCTATCTTGTGTCGAGAGCTATTATTGAAATATCTTAAGTTCCTTTTTGTACAGGGTTTCGGGGCCCCTTCAAAACCTATTGTTACCTTAATAAAAAACATAACTGTATTAGGTAATACTATATCTCCACCTTAGTAACAATAAAACTAATGAAACATGTGACCAAATCAATCCAAAAATTAGAATCTATGTATCCATACTTAACATCTATGGGTATAAGCAACCCACTTTTGAATCATTTATGCAACTTGTAAGTATAGATAGTCTACAACAATGCACAACTTGTAGATCTCATAATGGAGCACACAAATTAAAGAATATATAGTAAAAATTATAAAATAAGGATGATCAAAGATGTATATGTAAATTTCCAATGAATCAAACACCAAATCACCTTAGATTTAATTTTCCACAAACTCACAAAAATATCAGTCCTTTGTAAATAAATTATTTGAAAATACTAGTGAACAAGTCACATAAATAATCTCCAAATAAGATCCATTGTGTAATTATTTGAACAAGATTCCTATCAACTATTAGAAATCTAAAATTTGACTCTATATCCACAAGTTATGACCTTTACAAGTGTGAAAAATAAACTTGAATTCTAGCTAGCATTTCTCTAGAAAAATAGAAAAATATAGAAAAACCATTCGTACTATAATGTAGTGCACAAAAATAGATTTCCAACAACTACTGCAATTTTTTACATATGGGGAGAAATTTATGCCTTTAACAATACCAAATTTTGCTTATAGTGGTGGTTGGAAAGCCATTGGTTGGTGACCCTTGGGAGGCCTACTAACAATGGATTGAATGATGGAAGAGATAAATAGTTGAAACTTAGTTCAATGTTTAATTTAGAAATTTTGAAGTATTAAAAAGGTTTTAAAATTTTTATGGTTAGGCACAAACCCACTAAATTATGGGTCAAAGATCAAAGGGCTTAATGCCCCAACAAATGGTAGTTAATAAGGATATTGAGAAGGGGTGGACATACCCATACAAAACCTTGAAATTGGTAGGGTGTATCATAGGGTACAAGGGGTGTATGGGCCCTCTCATTTAATAATAATTATTTTGTTTTTAAAAATTATGTAGGAAGTTTAATTTTTGTTTTGTTTTTGCCTTCTGCAGACAAACATATGGTTGTGGCTAGGAGAAAAATGTTGCATTTTTTCAATGACTAGAAGAAATCTAACTTTAAGTCAATCTTTGTCTCTTAAATCTCTTATCTAAAAGTGAAGTATGTTTTTCCAAGGGTGCCATCTATGAAATATTTTGTACAAAAATCGCATGGTGATCGGACCCTTCAAAACTTGACAATGAAGCTCTAATACCAAATGAAAAGAAATGTGTAGCCATATATGACCATTTTCACTTAACCCAAAGAGAAAAATTCATACAAACAAGTATTCAAAATATAAATTCAAAATAATATCATCAAAGGTGACACAAGATATACCTTAGAAAAATCCAAACTCCAAAAGCATTGATCCTTAATGTATTATTGAACAATAAAGGTTACAATATATCTGTATCGTCTTAAAATGGAAGCACTTCCATGATAAGAATGTTTAGCCCTCCTTGGGGGGTTTTTTTTTACCATTATCACATTTTCCCCTCATTTATGCATCCTCTCTCACTTCTGTGTCTGTTTAGGATTCTGATTGGGCCTCTCCGGGCACCTTCCATCCTAACTAGCATGTTTTCCAGGGGTCCTGACTCCCTAGGTCAAGGTCGAACTCAACCTTGACCTAGGTCAAGGTTGACCTCAACCTTGACCTAGGTCAAGGTTGACCTCAACCTTGACCTAGCTCAAGGACAACATTAACCTTGACCTAGGTCCCCCTTTCAAATCTGGAATTCTGTCAGCTACCAGAGGTCATTAAAAATTCATTTCCCGCTTTTTAGGTCAGTGTTTTGGGTTCCGAAGTGATGATTCATAAATTATATTTAATATAGGTTCTCTTCTAGGGGAATGAGTTTAATTGGAATGTAATTCCCCTATATTGTCCTCTCTAGAAGATTGTGCCCTAGTTTCATATAAAAGGAATCTTTCTCCTCTCATTTTCTCTAACCATTAACCATCAACTACGTGAAAAACCAAGAAAGTGTGATCAAGCAAAAAGCTCAAGCATCAAGGTGTTCAATTCTTCCTCTCAAGAATTCAAGTTCTCCATTGAAGATCAAGGATTCAAGCTTTCAAGCCTTTGAAGGGATTTGGTTCAAGCATTCAAATTCATCGTTCAAACCCTAGATCTCTCCATCATGGTGGTGTGATCTTCCTTCAAGATCCTTTGTGCATCCTCAAGACTCATTCATTATGTCTTGAAGGTGGATTCCAATCATACAATCATGGATTTTTATGGTTTCTAATTGAGTCCAAGCTTTCGTATTTACATACTTTTTTACATCCAAAATATAATTGCATATCTATTTGAATATCATAGCTTCATTATTAGATTTACTTCTACTACTTGATAGCATTCTTTATTTCAATTATTGATTTCAAGGTTAATTTCTAAATCAGGGTTTGACTAAGGCAAACCCCTCCCCCCCAAAAAAAATCATTTTTCTTGTAGGTACAGGTTTGGAATAGCGGATCGGGATAGAGATTCAGATACCCTTTTCAACAAACTTTTGAGATCCAAAAATATAATTCTTGTCAGATATTTTTTAGGTCGATTCTGACCTAGGTTGACCTTTCTGGGTCAATGGTGACATTGACTTGAGGGTACAAATCAGAACCATGTCAGAATGGAAAAATATTTCTGGGTTTTGTTCATCTTTGCGTTTCCATTCTAGATCCGGTCTCAGATTTTCCATACACACTCTCTTCTATAAAACAAGAATTAGGGTTTTCTCTCTTTAATACATATCCTTAATAGGTTGATTCACTTATGCATTGATCCTTTCTTTAGGTTTAATCAATTTGGATGTTCCCTTTAAGAAATTTGGTATTAAAAGAACAATCCTACCCTCCTCACACAAATATTCATTAACATCACCTATATCATTCCATAAGAAAACACAATTCTTAAATGTAAGATCTCTTATGCTACATTTTAAATGCAATATTTTATATCTTACATTTTCGTGAACCCGTGATAGACAACTCTTTCTTTTTGGTGTTAGATGCTTTGCCTCTTTTCCTTAGAGACTAGATCTTGCATGCATATTAAATTAGTTTTATTTTATGCTCTTGCATTTTAAAATACAAAAAATCTACATAATCATAAAAATATAAAAACACTTCTTTCATTTCATTCACTATGAAGATCTTTAAGATGCTTTGGGGTATGGCTATTTTTCTCATTATGCTTCTTTTAGTATCTCTTTATAGTACTTATGTTGTTTATGAAAGTATCATCCATTTCATTATGTTTGTTAATATTCATGTTTCACTTGCTTATGCTATTTTGAGATTAACTAATACTAGTCTTCCTACTTTCAAAACTTTCATCAAGGATTTGTGTAGTGGACTTATTTCTCTTTTGGATTTTGTGAAGAATTGGGTCGATGATACCCCATCTACTAATCTTCCTAATCCTAATCCTATCATTCCTAATCTAGCTCCTAATATTCGTAATCTTAATCCTATCAATCCTAATCCAATTCCAAATATTCCTATTTCTATTTCTCCATCTTCTATCCCTAGTTCTTCCCACATTTATGATGGGGCTCAATCTAGGATTCATGATAATGATATTTGAGAATTCTTTCATTTACATTACCCTCCCTATCCAATCCATGATGATATTAAAGGGAAAACAAAGAAACCTCTTCTAATCCTATCATTCCACCATACACAACATTTTCTCATGAACAACATATTCAATCTCCTCCTATCGAAGCTTTGCAAGATATATACACTACTAGATATACTACGGTAGATAAACAAGGCTATAAAGGTTTAGGGCTTGGTATCAATGAACAAGGCATTAAAAACCTAATTCATTCATCTCCTAAACAAGATATGCATGGTATAGGTTTCCCACCTCCTCCAATCAAGGTAGTAGATCTTAACCATCATCCTCCTCTTCATGTTCTTCTTCCAACACCTTCTTTAGATCACCCTGATACTCCTTAAAATGTGGCTAAGAAAGTGTATGTCTAGTTAATGAATTCTAAAAACCAAATCTTCAAACCTATTCCAAAAAATTCCCTCTCTAAATATAGATGTCCTTTTCATTATAGTAATACACATTTACATGTTGATTGTGTGCATTTCAAGTTAAATGTTCGAGAAAGAGCTTCCTTGGGAATTATATCTCATTCCCGTGCAATATTAAAATTTCTTCATAATTTTGATATAGGGAATTCCCCTTGTTCTTCTATAAGCTAGTTCATATTTCTCCTCTTTTTCTTAACTAGGAGGCAAGAGGTATTTTATTCCAGTCTTCTAGGATCCATTATGCTCTTAGCATGTACTTTGTTCCAAGTTTAGTTGGTTATTATTTCTATATTCTATCCCTATAAATTTTTACTATATAATCATTCATGATATCTGTTCTAGAATATTTTGTTTTGTGAAGATATCTCTTGGCTATAACATCTCTTGATATAATTTGATATATCCCTTGCTTTCACCCCTGGGGGGCAAGTTATTTTTCTTCTTCCTCAATCTAAGGATATGCTTTCCTTAGCTTAGTGGCATTTGTTTATCATACAACATTATTTCCTTATAAAGATTTATGTTTTGTCCATGGATACCCTCTTATATGGGAGGTGATTGTCCTAGGTCATCACCTCTTCTTTATTTTGCAAACTATGCTCTTGATAAACTCTTTCCTTTGCTTTGGGTTAAAGTCTGACTCCTTCATTTTGAGATTCCTTTTCCTCTTCATTGCAGGAGGCTAGATGATTGAATCTTTGGTCCCTCTTTCTTTAGAAGATGATATTTTATCCTAAGCACTCCTCTATGGTGGGGGTCTTGATGATAAGATCTCTTCCTCTTTGAGGATCCTTTTTCCATATGTGACATATCCATTTAACAATTATCTATGTTCTTAGAGGTAAGGGTCAATACTCTTTGCTAAGGATATAGTGTATATTGTTGTTAAGTTGGATATCTCCTTACTTTGTGAAGTAGGTATCCTCTTTATCTTCCTTATCTTACCTAGTGGGTAGTCATGATAAGGAGAGGGGAATATATAGGGTATCCCTTATACTATATTTTACATTAGTTTACATTTTACAACATGCTAAATCCTCGAAAGGTAACGCACATAAGTTGCTAAATCTTGAAGAGACACACATTTTTATTTTTTCTAAATCCTCAGAAGGTAACGCACATAAGTTGCTAAATCCTTGGAAGGTAAAGCACATAAGTTGATAAATCTTGAAAAGACACACATTTTACATTTTCCACAGTGATACAAGAATGTGGATCTATGGATATTTCAAAAGCCGTCAGAAGATGCATTACAATTACAAAGCACAATTTATGGGTGAACCTATTGGGCTCTCCCTCCTTGGTGATTCATGGTAAGGTGGGCATCTCACTAGGCAAGGTAATCACTATCTCTTTTCTCTCTTTCTCTTTTATGCTAGTAGGATTAGATCATGAAGTTATGTTATCTATAGTGTTGCTCTTATCTTACTTATGTAATCATTTATGTTTTCTATGATTAAATTCTCTTTACTTTCATATCTTTATGCATGTATGTTGAGTTATAATCCTTGGTCTGGGGGCTCATATCCTTGACCTAGTGATGTTCTAGCTTGTTGTGATCCATCGCAGTCTTTCTTCTAACTTTACCGCGAGTATGTTCGATTTCCACACTCCTGCTAAAGTGGGGGCTTAATGTATCATCTTAAAATGGAAGAAATTCCATGACAAGAATGTTTATCCCTCCTTAGGGGGTGTTTTTGACCATTATCACATTGTCCCCTCATTTCTGTATCCTTTCTCACTTCTATGTCTATTAAGGACCCTGATTGGGCCTCTTTAGGCACCTTCCATCCCAACTCGCATGTTTTCTAGGGGTCCTGACTCCCTGGGTCAAGGTCAACCTTGACCTTGACCTGGGTCCCCCTTTCAAATATGGAAGTCTGTCGACTGCCGGAGGTCATCAAAAATTCATTTCCTGCTTCCAGGTCGGTAGTTTTGGGTTTCGAAGTGACGATTCTTAAATTATATTTAATATAGGTTCTCTTCTAGAGGCATGGGTTTAATTGGAATTTAATTCCCCTATGTCAGCATCTCTAGAAGATTGTGCCCTAGTTTCATATAAAAGGAAGCTTTCTCCTCTCATTTTCTCTAACCATTAACCATCAACTAAGTGAAAAATCAAGAAAGTGCCATCAAGAAAAAAGTTCAAGCATCAAGGTATTCAAGTCTTTCTCTCAAGAATTCAAGTTCTCCATTGAAGATCAAGGATTAAAGCTTTCAAGCCTTTGAAGGGATTTGGTTCAAGCATTCAAATTCATCATTCAAACCCTAGATCTCTCCATCATGGTGGTGTGATCTTTCTTCAAGATCCTCTGTGCATCCTCAAGACTCATTCATTCTGTCTTCAAGGTGGATTCCAAGCATACAATCATGGAGGTTTATGGTTTCTAATTGACTCCAAGATTTCATATTTACATACTTGTTTACATTGAAAATACAATTGCATATCTTTTTGAATATCATAGCTTCATTATTAGATTTACTTCTACTACTTGATAGCATTCTTTATTTCAATTATTGATTTCAAGGTTAGTTCCTAAATCAGGGTTTGACTAAGGAAATCCCCCCAATAAACAAACCATTTTTCTTGCAGGTACAAGTTTGGAACAGTTGATCAGGACAGAGATTCAGATACCCTTTTCAGAAAACTTTTGGCATCCAAAAATATAATTCCTGTCAGAGACTTTTTAGGTTGATTCTACCCTAGGTCAACCTTTCTAGGTCAATGGTGACATTGACTTGAGGGTACAAATCAAAACTATGTAAGAACAGAAAAATATTTGTGGGTTTTGTTTGTTTCTGCATTTCCATTCCAGATCCGGTCTCAGATTTTCAAGAAACTCAACACAGGCTTTAGAAAACAACATTCTTCAGATCTGCAACATTTCAAGGTTAGTACATTTCTCCTATTCAATTCAATTAAAGTTATTAAATCTATCATACACACTCTCTTCTATAAAATGGGAATTAGGGTTTTCTCTCTTTAATCCATATCCTTAATAGGTTAATTCACTTATGCATTGATCCTTTCTTTAGGGTTAATCAATTTGGATCTTCCCTTTAAGAAATTTGGGATTAAAAGAATAATCTTACCCTCCTCACACACATATTCATTAATATCACCTATATCATTCCATAAGAAAACACAATTCTTAAATGTAAGATCTCTTATGCTACATTTTAAATGTAATATTTAATATCTTACAATATCTACAAAGTCTCCATGAATACCTCTGTAGATTTAAAAATTGAATACTCAATACATCTACAATAAATCTATAAAGTCTCCATGAATTCTCATGATCTAGATGGGTTCATGTGAACCACTACTCATAAACATGGGTCAATGAGTTTGACTCAAAAAACTACACAGCTCAATCCTTATAGTAATATCACAATTTGACTCGTGGAAAATATCTCCTACTGATCAATTCTTGAGCTTAAGGTGCTTTATAATGAATGGTTCATTAGTCACAACACTTTTTTAAGGTTTTTCAAATGGGGTTATAAGAAGAGTGGATTTAACAATCGAGGAAACTCTATAGTTAAGCACGCTCAAGATGGAGTAGTACTGGGAAGGGTGACCTCCCATGAAGTCCCGATACTTCACCTCTATGACAATCACCTAGATGAAATGAGTGTTAAGTGTTCCATTCATTCTCATGAGATATGGTTTAATGTGAACCACTACTTGTGAAGCATGGGTCAATGAGTTTGACTAAAAAAACTACACAGTTGAATCCTAATAGCAATATCACAATTTGACTTGCTATATAATATATCCTACTTATCAATTGATTAACTTAAGGGAATTTATGTTAGAATAATAAGAATAAAAATGCAAATATTAACACATAGAAGAGAACACAATAACACATAGATTTAACATGGTTCACCCAATCCCTGGGCTATGTCCACCAACAGTGAGTCCAATGTCTTTATTATTATCCAGTGATTACAATTTGAAACCTACAACTCAATACCGCCACAAGAAGCTACAAAAATCCCTCATACAAAATGAATCTCAAAACCCTAAGCCCTTTATACATGTATTTTTGACATAACCTAATTAGGGAAAAAATACTCCCATCAGGGGATCTACCCCATGACCCCGCCTAGGGCACTGCCCTAGGACCCCGCAAGGGGCTCTGCCCCTTGACCCCAAGCTTGGGGGCGCTGCCCCCAATCCCCTGTAGATAAATCTGGGGGGAAACCGCATCGAAAGAACCTGAGTCTGATTAGGCTCCACATACATAACAATCTCCCACTTGGAGACTGATCAGAATCCACAATAATATCCTCCCACTTGGAGATTGATCGACCAAACCTGTAGCTCCCACTAGAATAAAGAAACCACCCTGGACTTTGCTGTTCTTTTATTCTGTTTAGTCTAGAAGACCAACCGAAGCTGAAGAGGAATTTAGCTTCTCCCTTGTCACTGCCTTTGTAAACATATCTGCTGGATTATCATCTGTATGTATCTTCTCCAACTTTAACTGTCCATCATCCAAAATTGATCGAATGAAATGCTATCACAATTATATGTGCTTTGTTTTTTAGTGCAAAGTAGAACTCTTTGCAAGAAGAATGACACTCTGACTATCTGAATACAAATAACTATCTGCCTGTGATGTCCCAATTCTTCCATGAAGAATTGAAGCCATATCATCTCCTTGGCTGCCTCTATAGCAGCAACATACTCTGCCTTTGTAGTGGATAATGCATTCACCTTTTGTAACCGAGAAATCCAACTCACTATTGTCCCACCAATAGTAAATACATAACCTATAGTACTCCATCTGGTATCTATATCTCCTACCAAATCTGATTCAACACAGCCATGAACAGTAGTAGAAGAGCCCCCAAAGTGTAAACACTTATTGGATGTACCTCTCAAATATCTGAGAATCCATTTGATTGCATTCCAATGCTCAATCCCAGGGTGACTCATATACTGGCTAATGACTCCCACTACATGTGCAATATTTGGCCTAGTACATACCATAGTATACATTAAGCTCCCTACAGCTGAAGCATAAGGTATCTTGGACATTTTTGCCTCTTCTTCTGGTGTCTTTGGACACATTTCTTTAGTCAATTTCAAATGACCAGGCAAAGGTGTAGTGACAGCTTTGGCATCCTTCATGTAGAATCTCTGCAACACCTTTTCAACATAATCAACCTGAGATAGAGTTAACTTTTTGTTCTTCCTATCTCTGCAAATTTTCATGCCAAGGATTTTTTTTGCTGTCCCCAAGTCCTTCATAGAAAAAGATTTTTCTAACTGTTGTTTCAACCCCTTAATATGATCCATGTTGGATCTAGCTACAAGCATATCATCAACATATAAACATAAAATATTGTAGCTATCATTATTTAACCTCTTGAAATAAATGTAATGGTCAGAATTACATCTAGTGTATCCATTCTCATTCATAAAAGTATCAAATATAATATACCACTGCCGAGGTACTTGCTTCAAGCCATATAAACTTTTCTGCAATTTGCACACTAAACTCTCCTTACCCTTAACCTCAAATCCCTGTGGCTGTACCATATATATTTCTTCATTCAAATCACCATGAAGAAAGGCTATTTTAACATCAAGCTGCTCTAAATGCAAATCTTCAGTAGCCACAATACTTAAAACAATACGAA
>MU228384.1:1370856-1404690 GCA_018584345.1 Thuja plicata | reverse complement strand
CTTTTTCTACTACTAAGGAACCTTTTGAAACCTTCCAATTTTTATCATTAAAAGTAACTGTGCAACCCTCATCAGTGAGTTGCCCTGCTGAAATTAAATTCCTACTCAGCCTTGGAACATGTCTTACTTCTTGTAGTATCCAATGATTCCCATTGTGCAACTTAATCTTGATTCTACCTTTTCCAACAATTTGACAGGGTTCATTATCTCCCAAAGAAACTAGCCCAAAATCCCCTTGGACATAATCAACAAAATAACCTCTATGGGGTGTAGCATGAAATGAAGCCCCTGAATCTAACACCCATGAATCATCAATATTTTCTAAAGAAAATAGCAAAGCATCCTCTTTGGATTTGTTACTTACCACATTTGCCTCCTTGTTTCGATCATGTTTGCCTCCTTGATCTTTCTTTCGAGACCAACAATCTTTCTTCTTATGTCCTGGTTTTCTACAGTACCAGCAATCGCTTGGTCCTCTTGACTGAGACCTCTTTCCCTTTGACTTCCCTCATGATTTTCCATGATTTCCAAAGTTGTTTCCTCTGTCTCTTGTTCTACCTCTGCTTTCTTCATTCAATACACTACCTAATGTGGATGCCCTTGAGCTTTTCCTACGAATTTCTTCACTCAATATAACACCAACAACATCATCAAAATTTAGGGTATTAGAACCAGAAATAGAATTACTAACAGCCACTACCAAGCCATTCCAGCTTTTTGGCAAAGAGCACAAAATCAAGAGAGCCCTAACCTCTTCATCAAAGGTAATTTTAACTGAAGTTAACTGACTTGTGACTATATTAAACTCATTCAAATGATCAGTGACTGATCCACCTTCTACCATTTTCATATTAAACAAACGCTTCATAAGAAATACCTTGTTTAAATTTGAAGGATTTTCATACAACTTCGCTAGGGTTTCCATCATATCTTTAGCTGTCATTGCTCCAGTAACATTGAATGCCACTGATTGTGCCAGGCATAAACGAATACTCCCCAGTGCCTTCCTATCCAAAATATCCCAATCTTCCTTAGACATTGCTGCCTCTTTCTTGGCTACTCCCTCTAATGGCCGCCATAGATCCTTCTGATAGAGATAGTCCTCCATTTGCATCTTCCATAACTGGAAGTTCTACCTATTAAACTTATCAACCTTCAACATACCCTTGTTTTCCATTTCTCCCACTTAAGCGAGAGACTCTCCCACTAACTTGTGAGACCTGCTTCAGAGAATAGATGAAAGAACGAATGAAAAAACCTCACTTTGATACCACTTGTTAGAATAATAAGCAGAAAAATACAAATATTAACACATAGAAGAGAACACAATAACACAGAGCTTTAACATCCACCAACAGTGAGTCCAATGTCTTTATTATTATCCAGTGATTACAATCTAAAACCTGCAACTCAATACCGCCGTAGGAAGCTACAAAAATCCCTCATACAAAATGAATCTCAAAACCCTAAGCCCTTTATACACATATTTTTGACATAACCTAATTAGGGCAAAAATACTCCCATCAGGGGATCTACCCCTTGACCCCGCCTGGGGTGCTGCCCCAGGACCCCGCAAGGGGCTTTGCCCCTTGACCTTGAGCTTGGGGGCGCTGCCCCCAATCCCCTGTAGATAAGTCTGGGGGGAAACCGCGCTGAAAGAACCTGAGTCTGATTAGGCTCCACATACATAACAATTTATAAAGAATGGTTCATAAGACACACCACTTTTTGAAGGTTTTGTAAATGGGGTTACAAGCAGAGTGGGTTTAACCATGGAGGAAAATCCATAGTTAAGTGCACTCGAGCTGGAGTAGTACTGGGATGGGTGACCTCCAGGGAAGTCTTGATGCTTCACCTCTGTGAGCATTAGCTAGATTTAATGAGTGCTAAGTGCTCCATTTATTATCATGAGATAAGGTTTCATGTGAACCACTACTCATAAAACTTGGGTCAATGATTTTGACTAAAAAAACTAAACAGTTGAATCCAGATAGCAATATCATAATTGCATACCCCTTTTTCAATTTTACCTATACTTTCGTATCCACTTTAGTGTCCATTTCCATAGAATTTAAATAGGTCCATTTCATCCTTTTCACTCTTAGGATGCTTAAATTCCTTTTCAATAACTATCTTTTCATGTCACATTTTCATTAACTTTGTATTTCTCTTGCCACCTGTCATTTTTAGCATGATTTATCTAGACACTATCACACCATGCATACATCTAAATGCCATGCATGTATTCCATGATATATTAATGCTTGAATTTTAGTCAGAGTGTTTTGAAACTCATCACCTACTCAGGTTGATGGAAATAGTTTGGAATATCCTAGGATGGCTTGTTAACCTCTTTCCCCCTCCTATTCTCACTTTTAAATTGATCTTTTTTCTTCATTCAAGCTCTCTTGGTTCCTCTTGGTTCTTTCTTGAAATATATTGTACTCTCTTGACCTTTAAAACTCCCCCCATCCCATTTTTTAGCTTGCTACAATATTCTCTAATTTTCTACAACAATATCCTTACCTCTCTTTTATTTATGAAACCCATCTGGTAATATATTTCTATCTCTCTCATTTTTTTAAGCATCTTGAGATTTATCACATACCCTATATATCAAATAATTTCTTTATCTATTTATCTTTTGATATATCTATCTATCTATCTAGATTTTGTGTAGGAGGAAACACCAAAACAAGGATTTGATTGAGGCAAGTCTCCAAGCAACCCCAAATATTTTTCCTCTCTTGTATGTGTGCAAGTTTATCAAGAGAATTATACTACACAAAGGCTTGCTTGCATTTATTTACCTCATTTCTCCTTTTTTTTTAATCTATTATCTGTTGTCTTGTTTCTAACTTCAAGGTTTTACAAATTGGTCGGTATATAGTAGAGTTGGTTTTTTGCTAGATTTTTAGTCTTCTCTATTTATGCATTATTTCTTAGCTCTAGTTTATTATTTTCAAAATGCTCTTGTTATCTTCTTTCATTAATTCAGATTCTAGTTTTTTCAAAGTATTAATGAAATTTCTTTTCAAGCATGTGATGGTGACTTGGCTTTGTCTATGTCCCTATATGCCTTTGATAGCTCTTGTAAAATTACTCTTGTTACAGAAGGTATTTTGTTGCAAGAAGATGAGATCATCAATACTTTTCTTAATGTTACTCCATCATCTCTTTTTTCCATTGTACTCTCCCCCAAAGATGGGAATTATGAATCTTATATCACATATGATCTCCCAGAGGTTGATGATGAGAAATTTCCTTCTACTAACTCTTCTAAATGATCCTTTCTATTCATGGTGTTCCTTATCAAATTGAATCATCGGATATTTTTATGAGGTACAAAAATTATAAGGCTCCTTCCTATAGAACAATAGCCCATACTTACGAGGCTTGTACAAATAAGGAAAATATTAATAATCCAACTTCTTTATGACCTTCTCAACCAAATCTTCCTTAAGAACCTAAACCTCTAGTTAAGAAACCAAGTGAATATGATCTTATCAAGAAACTTTGTGTTACTTCTGCCAAGATCTCAATATGATATTTTCTTCAAACTACTTTGGCTTACTAGGGCATGCTCTGAAAATATCTTCAAAAGATCCTACTATCTTCTTCTACTAGGCCTATGGATGCAAATGTGCTGATAGATTCAAGTAGATGCCATGAATATCACATTATATTTGCATGAAATCTCACCTTTAGAAGTAATGAACACAATGGACCTACTAATGATCATTGTGTATGGCAATGGTGTAGGCATTAGGTGAACTCTCATTTACACTGGTTTGACTCTTAATGTTTGTATTCTAGATCGATTTCTACATGTTTGTTTATTCGTCATTTTGATAATATTGGTAAGAAAAAATGAGGCATTGTTATTTTACCTATACAACTTGGACCAGTTACTATTTCAACCTTGGTATATGTTATGCCATAACCTTTACCATATAACCTTCTCTTGGGTAGACCTTGGATCCATTCTTTGGGAGTAGTTAGTTCTACGCTTCAGAATTTTATGAAGTTTGTTAATAATGATTAGCTAGTTACAATCAAAGTTGACCCTCATGCCATGCATTTATGTCAAATGACAACCATTAGTAATGCTTCAATTATACATGTACCTTTTAGAACTAAATTCCATCTTCTACTATTCCCACATTTGTTCTAGCGATGTCTCCTTAAAAGGATGTCCATGAGAAAGTTTTCCCTAAATAACATACTTCTAAAGAAAAAGACCCTCCTAAAGAAGAGAGTCATAAGTCTACCCATTCTCTTTCTTCATGTCCTTCTAAATCAAATGCATGTATTTGTCATGATTGAGGTTTTTTAGACTTTACAAATTCCTTCATTAGAGAATATATTTAGTCAACCCTATCAACCTTCGCATTCCAAAAATATCATTTTCACAAGCTATTAAAGATGATTATTCTTTTGTATTGTGGGATCATGTGAGCACTATTGATTATACCATTCATGGCGATCCTCCCCTTGTTGAGGAGTAACAATCATATTATGGTCCAAGATTCAATATTCTTTCTAAATATGGATACAAAGGAAATATTCTTGGACACATGGAACAAGGAGTTAAGGTCCCCTTGGAGCCAAAAGCACATTCTTTTATAATTGGTTTATGCTACAAGCCTTATCCTTTGTCTTCAACCCCTCATACATCATTTAACATCTATGTCTTCTTGTGAGTAGGGAAACTTTTCTCCACAAGAAAAAAGGTTACTTCATGATCCTTATTCTTTATCTAAACAAGAGCATATTTTTTTGCATCTTCTCAAAGCCCACTTAATTAATCTTTTTACCCCTTCACATAAAAAGCTTCATAATCATGTTACAACAAAACTTTCATTATATGCATATAATCAAGTGTTGGGTCATTCAACTAGTGAATTTAAGGCCTTTATCCAGATAAAATAAAATAAAAAACTTCATGAATTAGGTGTCATTAATTTTTCATCTATTGATACACCTACTTCTTTTCATGCAAATTGATGTTGAGGTTCACCTCTATCTTATCCGTTTGGCATGCTAAGTATTTATCTCATGAGGTTCTTACCCCTCTATTGCTCTATTGTGTTGCTCCTCACTATGTGGCACTCATAGCTTTATTTCTCATGGTTATTCATGGTGGTAAAATGTTGTGTGTAGCCATACTTCCTATATGGAAACAACATGGTAGTTTCTAACTTTTTTTGTCTCCCCCTATAGCTAGGGAGCATGTGACATTTTTTTTGAGAGGTTTACATCCCTATTGAGGAATTGGTCTCTTCTTTATTATTCATTTCTTCCTTACAATGCATAGTACATATGCTAATATTTAAGGGGCATAAATATTCCTCTCTTGTGTAGTTTTTTAGGTTTAGTTTAATTAATAAAACTACCACTGGTTATGTAATTGTCAACGGTTATCACCATTCATCCTTCTGAACTATCTATATGTTTTGTATTGTCTTTTTAAAGGCTTGGTTTACATGAATAAGATAATTGAAACATCCATCAAGTTTTTATCATATGCTCACATTTGGTATTAGAGTGTCTTTGAATTCTATGCGTCTAAAATGATGGGTGCACACAATAGATTCCCTCATTTATGCGAATAACGTGGCACGAGTTTCTCATGGTACGCAAGGTTATAAAGAAAGATCAACAACTGTGAATACAATAGAAAAGATGATCAATTATATATGTGTGTAGGCTTATCTCCATGAGCGATTAGTATGATCCTGGTATGTAGTAGAGGTGTTTCACATTTTTGTTTGGATTCATTTCAAGTGGTCGTGCAGAAAATTATTATCTATTACGTGTGTAGACAGTACTATGATATACCGAGTGATAAAGCTGTATTGAGCTGCGAAGAGGCTCACTTTTTCCATTGGCTGATATCATTCCAAAGTGGTTTGTGTTATACACAAAGTTCCCTGTGACACCCTAATTTTCATAGAGTGAAAGCGTCATGTCATGAATCTTAAATCTTAAAAATGGTCGTCAAGAGAGTTCTCCCAAGCCAACACTGTTGGTTGTTATTGCACCAAAAGATCAACCTATTAATGTTTGATATGTACCACTTGACATATACAAGCACATGAGGTGGTTAAGCCCTTGTCACAAACCATTATTGTGATGTAAAAAACAAGGAGATCAAGGGCACACACCTTGCAACAATCCCCCCAATGCAAGAGTCGGGTTCTAACTTGTGACCTTGGCTCTGATACTGATTGTTGGATGTCATTGCACCAAAATATTGACATGTTAATGCCCAATAAAACCACTTGACTTATACAAGTATAGGAGGGGGTTAAGCCCTTGTCACGAACCACCGCTATGTTTCACAACACAAGGAGACAACGGGCACACACCTTGAAACAAGAACATGGAGTAAGTTATTTTCCTACGTACCAGCATTGTAAAGTGGCAAAGCAAAGAGACATATTAATTTTTGAAAGTTGTCAATGTCAATGAAAATATTTCTTCATAGTCGGCCAAAGGTATGTGTGAATCTAGTTCATAAATTTTTAACTTATGTATCTATGAAAGGGACATAAGAATGAAGGTTTTGAAGTTTCTTGGTTTTCTATCAAGTAACAAGGACAATGGATAAAATGACAACTATAACCAAGTTTGAAGGATATGAATTTTACACATGTAAAAATAAAATGCAATTAATTTTGATTGAAAAAGACTTGCAGGATATTGGAAGTGGACTTGTTAGAAAAACAAAACATGCATATGAGGCGAAAAAGTGGATAGCTAAAGATTGTAGGGCCACATCATTAATTGTTATTAGTTTATAAGATGCATACTTGTATCATATTGATCTATCAAAGAAATCAAAATAATTATGGGATGGGCTCAACAATACTTTGTTTGGTTCATAAGCTTTCAATGTCAAAATTTCCATAAAGAAAAAATTGTTCAGATTGAAGATGAATGAGGGAGATAATATTGTTCAACATATAAGCACATTTAGTTCTGTTCTCAATCAACTTGCAAGTATAAACTCCAAAGTTGTCGATGATGATCCCAAGGTGATCTTACTAAGTAGTGTGCCTTAAAGTTTTGACCATATTATTTTTACTTTAAACAAAATAAATCCCAGTTTGGAAACTATGATTTCCTCCCTAATTGATGAAGGAAGTAGAGGTAATAAGGGTCATCAAATTATTGAGGAATGTGCTTTGGTTATTAGAAACAAATCTAACATTTCAATTAGAAAAGAATTCAAATGTTATTATTGTCAAAAAAATGGGCATGTGCAAATGAATTGCTTTCAACGGGCCAAAGATCTCAAAGATGGAAAGTTGAAGAAAAATACAAATTTCATGGAAACTAAAGGTAAAACAAACTTTTGTGGTTTTGCAGTACATACAAATGACTCATTCTCATTTGACGATGGAAACCAACCTCACAATACAAGAATTGATGAAAGATTTGTGCTTTAAAGAATAGACAATAGATAAAAGGAGGATGAAGACAATGGAGGCATGCGGTTTTCCATCATCCCAAGCTAACTTCTTGCTTGGGGATGATTCATTGAATGAGAAGAAATCTATTTGTGTCACTGAAAATTCAGGGCTTGGTTGATTAATCCCTAAATAAAAGAGGGGGCTTGAAATACTTGTTTCCATAAAGAGAAGAGGGGGCTTGACACCATGATTTTCCCTTCAACGAGTGAGGTGGGGGGGGGGGGGGGGTTNGGGGGGGGGGGGATTTGAATATGATTTGTCAAGAAATTGAGGAGGTGTTAGACACACTCAGAGGAGATGTGCACTTTCAAAAGAAAGGCATCTCATGTGCAAACATGTCACTGGTGGTTTGCGAAGTAGAGGAGAGGTTGTTTCCACAACACTTGAGGAGGCGTTAGACACACTCAAAGGAGATGTGCACTTTCGGAGGAAAGGTGTGTCATGTACAACACTAGAGGAGGCATTATACACACTCAGAGGAGATGCGGAATTTCAAAGGAAATGTGTCTCATTGTGTAGGGGAGGTGGGAACACTCATGTTGTGCAGATGGTTTCAGGCTCTACGATCAGGAGATCCACTGATATAGTCAGTTCGGTGTTTTTCTTGAGCGAGCGAGGAGGATTGGTGAAGGCACTTTATCAAAGTCTCCAGATTGGTTGGGTTCAAAACCCTTGCAACCTCCACTCTTTTTTAGATTAATGTAATAAGGGGGAGAATGTTGGTGTATTACATTTCTTAGTAGTTTTTAAGGTTTAGCTTAATTAATAAAACTACCACTTAGTGGTTATGTAACTATCAACGATTATCACCGTTGATCTTTTTGAACTATCTAATATGTTTTCTATTGCCTTTTTAAAGGCTTGGTTTACATGAATAAGATCATTGAAACATGCATCAAGTTTTTATCACATGCTCAGATTGTGCATTCTTACATGTAACATCTCTATTTTAAAATTAAACCTTATTGTATCTATCTTCATGGGGACCAATCCACCTATCTATAATATTTTTCCCCATCGTATAGTCATCTAGCATTGATAGTTCTACCTACACTATCAAAATATCTCTCCCTATTGTATGACTATCTAACCTTTGCTACTCGAACCAATGTGCTCTAAAGTCACCCTATCATGCGAATCTCTAACTTTCACCACTAGTATTGGTGCAATAAAAAACTGCCCTATTGTATGGTGATCGAGCATAATGCAACTTTCTACCTATACTAGTGTCATCTTAGTGATCATTATCTTGATATTTGTATCTAACCGCTCCATTATTCAATATTTTTTGTATAAAAATTTAAACACCTACATGACCCCTAGCGAGAGAGAAAGCTAGTGTCTAAGTCATGTATTATCTCTTTGACATTGGTCATTCCTTGTCTTTTGGGTGCATTCTTCCTTGAAGAAACCAACCACTAAATTCTTCTCTTATTTTTAGAATTCCTCCATTTAATTTCTTGTATTTTGGGGATGACACATTGTACTGAGACAACCTTTTACATCAAGGTCTCTTTCACTTTTATGATACCAAAATTTGAGTTTGTTTGTTGTGAGTTATTCTTATTTATGTATGTTTTATTCATGTTCTTGTCTATGTGATTTATCATGTTCTAACCTCGTGGATTTGTGGCTTTCATGTTCTAACCTTGTTGTCTTGTACATTTTTTTCCTAATGCATGTGTTTTGTAGGTCTTCACCCTAGGGGCATGATTCCTTGGTTTAAAGAACTATCTTCTTCCTCAATGGTATCCTTTTTGCATCATGATGTTATTTATTTTTAATAGATTTCCTTCAACGTGCATATTCATTTTGATTCATAAGCTATCTAAAGTAGGGGCAAAATGTAGAGTTTAAAATATAATACACCTACAATTTTACCTACATTTTTGTAGCCACTTTAGTGTCCATTCCCCTAGCATTTATGTATGTCCATTTTAGCCCTTACATTAGCCTTTTCCATCTTATGATTCTCAAGGTCCTTTTCAACAACTATATTTTAGTGTCACTTTTATATTAACCACGTGTTCCTCTTGCCACATTTCATTTTTAGCATGATTTTCCTAGCCAACAATGATTCACACGTGCATCATGAAAAATATTAATGTTCATGTATCAGTATCTGATTTTTTCGATGCTCATCACTTGTCTAGGTCATTGGAAATAGTTTGGAATCTTCTAGAATGACACGCCAGCCTCTTTTTCCCTTTTATTATCACTTTTAAATTGATATTTTCACTTCATTCAAGCTCTCTTGGTTCCTCTTGGTTGTTTCTTGAAATCTCTTGCACTCTCTTAGCTTTTACAGCTTCCTCTATCCCTTTGTCTAGCTTGCTACAATAGTCTCTAATTTTCTACAAAAAATTCTCACAGCAATATCCATAGCTCTCTTGGCTTTCTCAAGCCTATCTAGTAATATCTTTCTACCTCTATCATTTGTTTGAGCATCTTAGAATTTATCACATCTCCTATCTATCAAATCATTTGTTTATCTATTTATCTTTTGATCAATATATCTATTTGGCTTTTGTAGAGGTGGAAACACCAAAATAAGGACTTGACTGAGGCAAGTCTCCAAACAACTCCAAACATTTTTTTCTCTTTTGTATGTGTGTGGGTTTATTGGGAGCATTCAATCATATAGAGTTTTTCTTTGCATAGATTTACCTTATTTCTTCTTATTTCTTTTATTTATTATTTGTTGTCTTGTTTCTAACTTTTGGGTTTTTCAAATCTGTCACTATACATAGTTAGTTTTTTGTCAGATTCTGAGACCTCTATTTTGATTTGCATAGGAATATAGTGTTCTATGAAAATGTCTACGCATTGTGCTAGCTTTCTTGGGTGAGACACTCAGATTTGGACTAAAGACTCTATTTCATCCACACTTACCATTTTTGTAATAAAAAAATTCATCTTCTTTATATCTAGTTAGATATCTTCATTGATTTAGCTAGTTAGAGAGATCTAAATATATGTTTTAAAATTTCCTCTAAAAGGAACATAGTTTCCACTAACTCTAAAACATCAAGCTCTTGACATACACTCCATGTGAACAAGTTAATGAGAATCATGAAACTGCACATATCAATCTGTGCTTCAAAATCTCACATGTGCAATGTATAAGAGATGCTTACATAAGCCAACTTTAAATAACTACTCATGTACTTGATTGTATAAACATAAGGTTGTACAAACAGTCAAGTGGTATTGAATGAAACATATGACTAATACTATGAGCTTACAAAATCATATCCCTTCTCATTTAATTTTAGGTACTAAGTTTCTTGTGATAAAAAATATTTTTCCAATGTGCAATTTTGTATTAAATATTTATCCAAATATTACATATAATAGATAAATTAACCCCAAGGATGTTCAAACAATGTGATGCACACTTCCCTATAACCTCTAGGTGCACCACAAATAATATCAAATTATATGATAACACCATGCAAGGTGTACAACACCTTTTCCTAGCTTAAATTTAAAAATAAATTGGCCACAAAATTAAAATATAAAGAACAAATACCTAATAATTTTTTTGAGCTACCTATAAATATAATTTATCTCAAAAAAAGTTCAGAAATTACATCCTATATAAAAAAATTATGAAAAACCTTAAAATTATAATAACTGAAAACAACTCTAAATGAGTTTAAATCAAGACTATATATGGATAAATGTGCCTTTATTCAACCCTCCAAACTTCAAAAAATGCTTCATTGGTTTTTTGTCCTAGGAGCAATATTCATGGAAACCCCAACGTCTCAATATCTCCTTGAAATAATCTATAAATAGCCTCAAATATGAACAACTTCAACATTTCATTGATCAATGCTTCAATTTTTTTATATTTTTTTTAAATCACTTAAGTGAGATATGCACTTCACGGTTTGCCCTCCCAACTCAAAAAATCACTTTATTTTTTACCTTCTAAATGTGAACATTGTGATCTAAACCACTTGTAATGAAATTATTAGCACAAAAGAAGAATATGATAGAAATAATTCACAAATAATTGATAATACTTGAGAAAATAAACCACTTCAAGGGGCAAAACTCCAAAATTCTCTATGGAAACAATTCAAAATATTGCGATCTTAAACTAACCTCTAGCTCCTATATATACCCTAATTATATCTTGTATGCCAACCAAGTCAATTTAATTACTTATGTAAGAAAATATCAGTTATGATATAACTTAATAAAGAGTTAAGATGACCACAAGATGACTAATCATAACCCTATGCACACCAAAGATTTAAAAAATTAGCAAAAATTTTCAAAATTTTATTGCCTAATAAATTGATTACAAGAGATCTCAAAAGTTGAGCAATCTCACTTCACCCAAAATATCCTATTTCACTTTGCAAATTTTTAATAGTTTTCCAATTATTAGGATTTCATCACCGTATCTACAATTCTTTCCACAAATGCATTGCCATGTCCAATCATTGATACAATACATTTTGAAGCCCAAGAAAAACTCACAATGGAATGATCATTTAAATTTCACAATGGTATTTGAGATAATTTATAAGGTTATTGTGATCCTAAGGTGGTCTATGGCTAGAACCACATCCAATTTTGATGCATAGATCTCACTGTGCACAATATCCACCCTACAAGTCTTCTTGATTGACCAATTGTAACATGTAATGAATTTTTAAGGCTTTTCACCAAATTTTGAATGTTAAAATAACTAGAATACTTTGTTTTGGTCCCAAGAAGGCTTATAGAGAAATACATAATTATTCGAAGGGATCCCTACAATTAAGATAAAAATATTTTTAGAATGGGTACAAAATATGGATGAGATATAAGTCTAAATCACGGACTTCCAATTAATAAATTGATGTAACATAAAACCTTCAAGCATGTAAGGTCACAAGCTATATGAGATTATAAAAATATTCTTATCCTCAAATTCAATAGTGAACCATTGAGTTAGAACATTAAAATGCAACATGTATGCTAATTAACAAAGATTGAATAATAATCATTCATTTGTGACATTTACATTGTCTTCTAAATATTATTTGTGTTGTCTCACTGGTATTTTACTTATCTATGATTGTACTATACATACATATTGCTTTTCACTCTATTTGTGACTCCATCAATTTTAAGTATCTGGCCTACTTGATGCATAAGAAATAAGTAGAGAAAGGTCTCCTAACATGAAAAGCAACACATTGTGATGTTATAGGTCATATAAACATAAACTTTATTACATATATAGAGGGAATAGTATGACTAGTCATAATCATATCTCATGCGATAATAGAAGCAACCTCATTATATAAAGTATCATCTATAATTGTATCATTAGAAGATGAGGATGTGATAAGTATCCATCACAAAAGGTGTCACCAATTGAATCATGTGATGGAAAGATGGTTAAAGATGAAATGTCATTATAATAGGGCATGTTATTATCCCTATTTATAGTAAAAATAGGGATCCATGTTAGAATCGTGCAAAAGTGTAGCAAGAGTATCCAAAAGGGAAGGAAAAGTGATGCCCAAATACCAAAAGAAAGTAAGAATATGGTATTACAATATCCCCATACATAAGATGACCCCATCCTAATGAAGAGGACATGACGACCTGTGATGTAAAGATGTAATAATTATGACTTATCCTAGAACCTTAAGAAAAGAAAAAATGTGATGCGAATCAAGAACATAAAATAACTACTCAAATAAGAAAATAAATCCTTGAACACCAACAATGGAAAATACATGGTGGTATCACTAAATGAAGCTCAAATCCTAAAATAAAGATACAAATGTGAAGCATGAATCAAAGTAAAATTATACTTCAAATAAAAATATATCAAATAGGATCTATTTATATCTAAAATCCTAATTGAAGAAAAAGACAATAAGGTGGTGTAAGCTCGTGTATGGGTTCACCAAAAAATATAAATAAATAAATCATTTTGCACAAATAATCTGAGTTGATTACTATAAATACAACAATTAAACATATATATAATCTAGATTAATTAGAAATGGGTGAGTAAACTAAAATGTTGTCTTTAGAGTTTGAATGTTATAGATGGGGTACTTAGCTTTGGGAACAACAATGAAGAACTAGTGTTGATATCTGTAATGGCCTAAATTTGTACCCTTGTGTAAATTGTAATTATGCATTACCCCTACCTTAGCCTAGGATTCATTTCCCGCATAATCCTCATCATCCATTCGCATTCGCCGACTCATCACATGCTCTAAAATCCCAGCCACACGACTTGGATGGCTCATGATGCGTGTGCGTCATGAAGATTTCCACTCAGTGTGCTAACATCCACAAATTTGTAGATGTGTAGGTTTTCATTGAGACATTACGAAGTGCCAACCTACATTCATAATGCCCAAATCATGAGCATGTCTACGTGGGAATCGACCTGCATGTAATATATGGCTCCCTTTTGCAATTCTCTCTCTCTCTCTCTCTCTCTCGGGTATTCATTCACACTTCTTCAATCTTCTTGCTTGCTTCTTGGACATTATACACACATTTTCACTTGTAGGTTTTTTGAGTTCATATCATTCTCCAAGCTCTCAAGCTCTTGTTGTTGCTCACACTTTGGCTCCACAATCTCCATTGGGCTCCTACCTTGCTAAGGGGAGTCTTTCTACGTCGCTTCATTGAATTATTGATTAACATATCATTTATCCTTATCTATTTCTTTGATTATTATCGTATCTATCATTTTCATATGGTTATCTATCACTAAATTTGTGTCTACTAGGTTGTTGTAGTGGTGGAAACACTGAAGCAGGGACTTGACCGAGGCAAGTCTCCAAACAACCCCAACCATTTTCTAATTTTTTTGTGTAGGTTTCAACGGGCTACCTCATCAACCGTCAAACCTAGTGTGCTTCCCTTCCTTTGTTATTTACATCGTATAAAATACAAATTATTTTGTTCCTTTGTTCTTTTTTGTATAACATACTAGTTTAATATCCTATTATTTTTCTTGTTTTCTGTTGTACTATTCTCTATAATTTGTCCATACGGGACGTACACACATCACACTAGCATCCCTCACCCGCGTTGTTGCTCTTGACTCATGTTGGTGCCCGAGGCAACGATCTTATGGAGTCTAGTATTTGTTCTTTGTGTTTAATTCTTTCATTTCTAATAGTCTAAATATTTTTATCATTTAATTTAGTTATCACTATTCATCTACATTTTATATCTAGTTTAAATAAATATATATGCATCAAAACACCTAAGATCAACCAAGAAACTCTCCTACATCAAATCATATTTGATCCCCCTAGCTCTGCACACTATTTAAGTGAGGTGGCACAAGGGAAGGTTCGTCCCTTGAGGCTTGAATCAGTCTCTAAATCAGTGTAATTTTTCCTTCTCCATGATATCATATAATATTTGTGCAAAATTAGTTCTCATGATCTAATGAATTATTTACATTCTATGCAATCCAATAATCCTTTGTTTATTGAGCTAGAGATTTGAATTGAGCCTATGCAAAGCAATAATTTATAAAGTTGTGGTGATGATTTGTAGCCCAGATGAATGATTCTCTAAAATGTTTCAACGATAATCCCTTCACCTCCAACTTCCTATATCTAATTCTATCATGATGGCATTTGTAAACATCATAGGGGAAATTGTCTGATCACTAGAGCCAATTCTCTAGATTAGCTCCCTATTTAGATTTACATTACAATTATAAGTGAATACTTTAAAACATTCTCAAGCATATAGATGGGCTATGTGATTCTAATCCAAATTATGATTTCTTTTGTCTAGTTGAAAATTAAAGTATGTTATCCATATTCTTTAGTCTAAACAATCTATCATGACAATAAATGTCTATAATACCAAAACATAACCATTAATAGAAGCTAGTAAAAAATTACTTTTAAGATTAACCCCAAGCCATTCAAGGTCAATCTCAAGTCCTACAAAATTGACCAAATATAACAAAATATTATTTTAATAAAAAATTATAAAAATATAAGTTCAATAATAACCAACATATGAAACTGTATAGAAATAAAATTAACAAAATTGAAAGGAAAAAATAAAAAAACACACATCAAAACAAAAGTGCCATGCATTAATTTAAAAAAAAAAAAGAAATTTATGTAATTTAAAAGGCTTTTAAGTAAAAATATGAGATATGCGTAGTTTTGTGTACTCCAACTCAAAAACAACAAAGTCAACCAATCAACTAACCTTAATTCGGGGATCTAATATTTGGTAAAGAAGGCCAAAACAACTGTGCAATTTGTAAAATTGAAATGACTGGATTTAAATTTTAGAAGAGAAATCAAGTACGCATTAACCTGCTGAACTGAAACAAGTAGCAGATTAAAAATGACAATCAAATTTCAGATTAATGTCACATAGAGTAACTCAACAAATACATAATGGCAATGGTTCTTACAATTTAAAGAGGTTGAGTCTTTGCCTCTCGAGGCATGGGTAAGAGTGGCTTTTTGTCAAGAGCATTTCTATTTAGATTGAAGAAAATATTTGTTCCTTCAAATTACATGCAAAGCATTTCTCACACAAACGAGATCATATTCGTATCAAATATCAAATACTAACTCACGCTAATTAGGCCCATCTTTTTAACTCTGGAGGCATGTCTTAGTAGAGAATGAGATCTGGAGCAGTTAACCCAACTTTAGGAGCCTGCAATTAATCACCATGCTAATTTCATTTGGTAACATTATCAAGAATAGCTGCAACTCCACATGGTGAAGTTAACACATGCACCAACAAAATTTTGTGCCTATAAAATAAACAATACCTTACACCAGCTAATATCAAGTCCATTCGCAGCTGAAAATGATATGAATAACGATCAACAATTAGAGAGATTCCATCCTTAAGCTTAGCCTCAATTAACGACCTGAAATTGTTGAACACATTTACATCCCCCACCAATGGAAAGAAGAATGAATTGCATACTGATCTTTTACAGAGAAAGAAAAGTGAGGAGTTCCAAACAATTTCATACTTGAGATCAATGCTTTGCATGGAACATACACTGAAAGGAGTGCAATTTTATATGATTTTATTTTTTTCCCAAGATACGTGAATAAGATCTCATAAAATTCACGGTATTAAGAACATTTTAGATAAATGATTCCTTGTACATGGGCTTGATAGGAATGCATAATGCAGATTAGTAAGGATGGCTGGAATTATCTTATATGGAATTTCAGGCACATAAAATTTTGATGTCTCTACAGATATCTCAGACGATTTGAATAAAAAATAGGCTCACTTAAAATCATATTTGCCACACGAGCTTGAAAAAAGATGCTCTTAATAAAACAATTGTGTTTACTCCATAACCTTGGAACTCACTCAATTATCACCTTGTTTTGTCAATTCTTGACCTAATATGGTTGTAAGTTTTCACTGTTAGACAATGTTAAAATTTGTCTGGATCCGTAAAAATGAGCTTCAACCATCTTCCCTCTACATATGGACCCAATAGAGATCCAAAATGTTGTACACTAAAAATTATAATCTGTCGATTCCAGAAGGATCTAACATAGCATAATGTTAATATTAAAAAATATGTACTCCTTTGTATTATAGAATATTACATCTATGTTGATTAATCATTACACTTAAAACATGCAATCTAAACCATTTTATGTTGGGAGTTGTTAAAATGAACAAGTCCATACCAAAATGGACACTCACCATAAAAATTGTAGCAACAAATATAAAATTAATAACATCAACCTCGTTTAACACTAAGACTACTTGTTAAGAGTCTTGGCATGTAGATGTCCAGGTCTTGGATTGACCATGTTATTTTCTCTGTGGATGCAGATGATTTCTCAGCAACTATAATACCATGCCTATAGTACATTCAAGTTGGGCAATCCTGCATAAATGATATGCTCTTTGCTAGCCCCTTCAAAGTGGGGTTAATTTTGTGGCAACCTCATCAACAACATACAATTATAGCAAACAAATATAATCATAATGAGTTCCTATACCTACACATTGCACTGCTTAAAGTGTGTTTTCCAAATACTTTCTGATTACGCTTATAGAAAACATAATTTAAATTGCTGCTTTAAGGTATACATTTCACTTAAATTTCCATTGACCAACCTGCAAAAATTTTAGTGTTTTTCCAACATACTTATCCAACCGGGGACAATTTTATTACAGAAGAAAAAAAAACAAAAAACAAAAAATGTTAACTGTTTTGATATTGAATCTTTTAATTTGAAAGAAAATTATTTGCTTAGTAGCAATGCAAGCCCTTTCCTTTACAGCCATATCAAAGTCAAAAGAATCATATGGCTCTCTCATACTCTTCCGATAGCACCTGTATGCAACCTTATGTTCATTACTCTTTAGCCATACTCCCCACACAACTAAAGAGTTGTCATAACCTCACTCTCTTATTCAAATCCATTTTGGTAAAACAATATGCTATTGTGGAAGGCCGATGGCACATTAATTGGGAAAAGGAACACAGTGCTTTATCCCACATGTATCAAACCCTATAATAGAATTTACCTTTCCACCTTATCTTTTGCCTTATAATAGACTACTTAAGCCCTAATCATAGCTTCATTGCATTTGTATGAAAGGCTTCTCTCCATCAACCAACCTAATATCCATTAACAAAGATCCGCTCACAATACAAGCCTCTCATAACAATATACACAAATGATCTCTGTTAAATTAACAGTAACACTCCTTCAATTCTCTTCAACTTCATTGTATGATCTTAAATGCGATGATGATAAATGAGTTTTGAAGGAAAGCAAGTAAGAAAAAGACACAAGAACTCTATCCTTGATAAGTGTCCTTATAAAGCCAAGTGCCAAGGCATAATGACAAATATTTACTTCTCCACATAGCCTACTCAACCACTTTAAAAATTCTAGTCTCCTTATATCCTCTAACATCAAGTTTATAGGTTGGGCTGTACTTGGAGACCAAAATAAAGAAGGGTATTTTCCGTTATATTGAAACCCCAACTACTTAATTGGTCACGTTATCAACACTGTCTTCGATAGCATATTTTTTAAGAGCCTGATTGGGCTCACATTTCATAAAATTGAATTTCAAACAAATGCAAGAAGCTCACAAATACTTACAAAAAAGGAATTAATTAAGAACTTGTGATGACATTGTCCAGGACTTTGCTATGACAAGATAACTTGTGGTTATGAATCAGTGGAATTTCAAAATGTAAAGGAAAACTTTATAAAATTGTAGGTATCACGTTCAACATAGCATAAAGTAATATTTTGTTGTATACTATTTGTAATTCTCAATTAGTTCGTATTATATTCTACTCAAGTATGAAGAAAAATTATTCTGTTGTAACAAAGCATTTATGTTTGTACAAGCATATTTAAGTTTGGATTAGTCATGATCAGCTCTAGTACATTGTCAAATGGTTGTCTCACCAACACACCTTGTCAGGAGTATTCTATTATATTATGATCGGAGATAGTTCTTTTGTTATTCTTCTTGGTTGGCATTGCTACCCTAGAGAATCTTTAGTTCAGTACTTGAACAAAGTGACAAGTTCTTATTCTTGAATTGTACATTTTTCTTTCTTTTGTATTCAGTCTTGCTTAATTGTGAATACTATATTCCTTGGTACATATTGGGCATAATTTCCTACTTGAATCGGTCCAACCCAACATCAATCACCTTGATGATCCAAGTGTGGCTTGAGCATTAGTCCACATTTTTTTTTTCATGGGATGAGAATTCAAAGCACTAAAATGTCAAAAAGAAATTGTGTAAAGAGAAAGAACAGAAGAATGCCTACTCTTGAGGAGTAGAGGTAGTTAGGGCAAAGTAGCAAACAACGAGACAGAGGTTACAAACTTAGTAATTTTCCATAGATAGTGAGTAGAAAGCTTATTTCTCTGCCTCTATAGCCACAATACCAGAGGTTTGGGCAATTATTTAAGGAGTTTCTAGTATTTATTACCATTCTGGCTAGTCCTAAGGCTACACCAAATGCAATGGTAGCAGTCTTTGGGCATTGGCAGAGGATGTATACGATTATATTTAATTTTTGAATTAGTAACGTCAAGACTAATACTTAGATTCGTAAAGGTCAAGTAATGTTGCAAGCTGTAGAGTCTCCTTTATTTGTAATGATGAATTGACCTTTGCCTCTGCTTCTTTGATTTGATTCTTCAACCAAATTATTTGCAACTTAAAAAAAAAACCTCATATTTCTCTATTCTAAACTTCTCTATTATAATCAGCAATTTGAGCATCTTTAGCTTCTCCATGTATTGACCTTTACTTTAGTTCCTCAATTTGTGTTTGCAACTTGGATCTGGATTTCTTGTTGCGTAGATTAGTATTTGATTTCCCTATTGTTTTTTTTGCATTTGCAAGTTTCATCACCACGTCTGTTTGTGTAAGCTTTTGACTTTGCTTGAAAAGATTTACCCCAATGGGGGCTCAAGAAAAATCAAAGGAAAATCCCTCTACCTTATTACAGTCGTCCAGCCTCATCTTATCTTCTATTTTGTCAACTTGCTCAAGGATAGAGACTAAAGTAAGTGTTCTGTGACCTGGAAAATTGGAAAAATTCTGTGGCTGGCTCCGAGGTGATAGGAAGAGAGCATCTGAGCTGTTTACTTGTATTTCTATTTTGTCTTGGGATTAAAATTCTGCAAAACAATTCTTGAGGCCCATGGCTTGACTGGACTCTGTTAACAAGGAGCTTGAAGTCCGTGGAAGCTTGAAGGAGCTGTTGAAAATTTGTTAAAGAAAATATAGGGTTCACTAAATGTGTTTAAAAAGCCGCTTAAGGTAAATTGCTGCCCAAAAGACTACTAGGGTTTGCAGATATCGTTAAAGATAGATTTTGAAGGTTGAAAAAGGGATGGGAAAAGGAGTTTGCCTTGGTCAAACTCCTAAGAATCAACTTTAAAATATGATAGAAATTGCATAAAGGAAATAATGTAAAAGACAAATTATTGAATTACCTTGCATAAAACCTTCATGAACGGATGTCAAATCCATGAAAATTCTTGAATGTGCTTGGAATCCAAAAAGTTGACCTTAGAATATAACGCCCTCACAAATGTAGAGATCTATGATTGCCACTCCAAGATCTAGAATGTAGATATGTTTGATAACCACATGTAGAGAGAGAGAGAGAGAGAGAGAGAGAGAGAGAGAGAGAGAGTCTTCTTGCTTGATTGAAAATTCCTCTACTTGGCCATCATGAGAGAGAAACTTGCATCAATTGGAGAAGATTGCCTTTGATTTGACGGATCTTGAAGAAATAGAGACTTGGAGATCTTGAATTGGATACTTACCTTCAAATCTTGAATCCAAATCCTCAATTGTTCTTGCTAGCTTGAAATCTTGATAGCTTGATTGTCAAAATGCTTGCACTTGATTGACTTATGGATCAACTCATGAAAAATGAGGAGATATAAGGTCCTTTTATAGTAAATCTTCAAATTTGGGATTCAAATTTGATCTAGGTCGGCCATAATTGAAAACCTCAGAAGAAGACCCTAACATAGGCCTCCAAGTGAAATCTGAGCCCAAAACCCTCTCAAATTTCACCAAAACATCGAGGATAATTAATAGGTGTGAGAAAACAAGAATCATGTCTCAAGGATCAAGCATAACGGGCATTCAGACCTTGAAATCACCAAAATAGGGCATAATAGGTCCTAGAGACATCCAATTATGGGTGCTAACTTTTTAGGACTATATATTTAGCCCCCACTTTAGTGGGAGTATGAGACAAGCTCATGCTCACAGTAAAGAAGATCAATGCATAAGAATGATCTTATCAATGTCGAGGAGACAAAGAAACATCAAGCCCCCAAGTGACTCAAGTCTGCATCAAATACAAAACTAAAATAAGAGAGACATCACTCGGAAGAAAGAGAAAGAGAGGCATCATTAAGGAAAACAAGAGAATGATCAGGCCTAAGAAAATCATTTTTCTCCATAGAGATCAAGAAAAGAGACCGGGCCAAAGGAAAGCAATGTCTCATAATGGATCAAAGAAGGGCGATCAGGCCTAAGGAAAGCATTGTCTCCTTAGGGATCAAACAAGGGGGACTGATCCTTTAGTGATAAGGAGGTTCTTTGATTCTTGAACTAACACTAGTTCTTCTCAAGTCCTTCAAGGACTTCCTAGGGCTTCCTAATCATTTATGATCCTAGGAGATATTCACTTCAATCCTCCTACCCACTCTTGAATGTCCCTACCAATTCCAAGTTCACAAACTACTCACTCTTCAATTGAGTTCACTAGGGTAATGTGTGTGAATTTAATACACCTTCGTGAGATTGATTTATTTAACTACAATTCTATGAAAAAACATAAATGATTTAAACTAAAGAATTGCATTTAAATCACTAAACATGTCTTGGTTCTCTAACTAGTATGCTAGTAAAGCTCTCATCCTTAATCTCTACTAGTGACAATCCTAGAATGAAAAATTAATACAAAAATATGCCTAATCTAGCTCAATTCTCTCTCAAAATGATGATTTATAATTCCAATGCTCATGAAATGCTCTCCAAAATGCTCAATTTGATATTGAAACTCTCAAAATGCTCAAGATTGCTATGAAATCGCCTATAGGTTTGATGCTTTGTATTCAAATTTTCTAGGATAGATTATGCTTGAAAATGGCATGTATTTATAGCAAATTCCCAAGTGTAGGGGGTAGAGTTACTTGATCATGATTAAGCCTTGGTTGAGTGAAAGGCTTTGAGATGGTTTCAAATGGGAGGACAATTTAAATGATTGTCTCAAAGGTTGAGACAAAGGGACAAATTTGAGTGATTGAGATTCAAAGTTGAAAATGGGTGATTGAGATTCAATTTTAGGAGTGATCCATGTGCTTTTGTGTTCTCAATTCCCATTGGTTGCTCAAATTCATGTTGAAAGATATTAGGATTATTTAATTCAATCAATTAATTAAATTAGCCATGTAGGGATGAATAGGTTCAATTTAATTTTTTATTAAAAACTATACAATTAATTGATTAAAATTAATTATATAATTTGGATTGATCCTTTTAGGCTTATATTTGATTATTTGATATCATGGTTAATTAATCCTTTGATTTAGCTTGATTTTGTCCACTTTGATTGATAAATGTCTATTTGATTTGATTTTGATCCATTTTGAAATATTTTGATGAGATTTGCATATTTAGATTATTCTAAGACACCTGCCCAGTTTTGGGTGTCTACAAATGCCCCTCTTTGAATTGATGTGTGAAGTGCATTGATTCAAAGAAAATTGCATGTCCTGATCACTTATTTGATACTGATTGATTGATTGATAAACTGATCTGATTTGATAACCTGATTGATTTGAAACCCTTATTTGAAACTCTGATTTGATTTGATGCAGGATGCCCCACTGATAAAAGTTTGAATTTTCAATGCCCCAGATTTGATTCAAAACCCTGATTTGATGAAATGATGATGCCCCCTTAGAAATGAAAGAGATTGATCTCCAGATGCAAAATATGATGAGACTGATGTAAAACAAGATCCAAGATGATTTCATTTCTGAAAACATTGATGAGAACAATGATATCACAACATGCACCAGTTTGCAGAAAATGTAGATTTAAGTCATATTGAGTAAAAATCCCTCCAAAATTAGGTTTAATAGCTTAAATAAGTTGAAAAACCCAAATTTACTATTCATTTTCACTTTTGACTATTGAGATTTTTCTCTGATCCTGTGAAGATTATCAGTCATGGTTGTTCCTATTCGAGAGCATCGGTTCGAGAGAGGTCGTCAATATCAGAGACCACTGGATTATGGACCTCTGGTGAGTGATTTCAAATCTCATGGTGCATTTATTGCTTGCATTTAATAGCATTTATGTCAATTTTTAATACTTTTGAAATGATTTCTTTTTAAATGTCGCGTATGATAGTTTAAGCCACACCTAGGGTAGTAAAACATCACCTCCACGCTTTCAGATGCCGTGTAGGAGAAGTTAAGCCACGCCTAATAGCTAGGGAAAAAATGTTAAACCAGGTTTAAAATGACACTTGCCAAAACCTCATATTTTAAATGTCGCCTAAGAACACTTAAGTAACGCATAGGTTGATAAAGTGTTGCTTAAATCAAGAAGCACCACCTCTGATAGTTTAAATGATGCATATGATGTTTAGAATGACGCGTAGGTTAAAATACTGTGTACACTTAGCCAAGTGACGCCTAGAGAAAAATGTGATAAAAATTTGATTTGAAATGCTCAAACTGATTGTGTATTGATCATCTGGATTAACAATTTGGTTTCCAAGATAGATAGATCTGTTGTAGTAATGTGAACAAGTGATTAGAATATTAGGATAATCATAACAATGAATGTTTGATTTGTCAATATGATTGGATATAAAACTGATAGGATAGATAACTGATCATACTGGTCCATGTCTCAAGATCTAGAGGTAGGAACAATAAGTTGATTGCGCTCAAGAAGAGCAAAGATTGATTGAATTATTTTGATTGACTTGGGATAATCCATTGATAGAAAAATTCTGATATAGTTCCCTTGATTTGCAAAACAGGCACATCTCTGTAAGTTATATGTACAAAATCTCACTTCTTGGATCTTAGATTTAGCTCAGGAGCTTACAGAGCTAGAGTATAGAGTTATTGAGCTTTGTGGTTTGAGCTTCCTACTAGACATCCCTCAGTTTCAGTTGAACCGGGGTCTACTACTTAAAGTTGTGGCAGAGCGATGGCACTCTGACCACAATACCTTCCACTTGCCACTCGGGGAGATGACCATCACTCCCGAGGATGTGTACAGATTACTCTATATCCCTACTCGTGGGGAACGAGTTTATTATGACTCAGTTTATGATGGGAGTGTCTGCAGATGGGTCTTTGATGATGATACCATTGGAGATGACACGATTACCTGGGCACAGTTTGCTTCTTTTCCGACATTGCCAACAGTCTTAGGTGCTATGATAGGTGGTTTACTCCTTCCTGATCATCAAGGCCTAGGATTCTCCATTGGATGGGGCCGTATTCTTGAGGATATTATTGCACAGCCTCATATTTTTGATTGGGGATCATGTGTGTTAGTACAACTATACCATGATATGCATGAGATTGTGTATAGATCGAGTTGTGCAGTATCAGCCGGTGCAGTTCTACTTCAGTTGTGGATATGTGAGCATATTCCCATTACTAGACAGATAGAAGTGCCTATCTGAGGCTACTGGTATCCTTATGCCTTTTTGTACGATGACATAGTTGTCCAGCATCATCTGGGAAAACTAGAGTATTGGTGCCATATGATTGATGATATGGATGAGGTCGTGTGGTGACCATATTTGGGATGTGAGGGTTGGTGGGAGAATGATGATGAGCTCCCATATATATTTTCTCCAAGGTGGATGATTAATCGATCATAACTCATGATTGAGAGATTCTGTTTCAGGCGGGTATCCAGGCAGTATGGCCGAGTTCAGGACATGCCTTAGGGTATGGACCTTTATGCACGAGTATAGGCCGAGCGGTCTATGTGGGGTGCATTGATTGATTTTAAGTATGCATGCGATGAGATTGATAGATTGATCTTTATCAAATGGGAAATGTTAAAGCATGTAGCAGATGCAGGGATGTCCATGGAGTATAGAGAGTGGTTCTCCAGACATAGATTTATGAGGTTTATAGACCCAGTAGAGCCGATCCTGGATGCAGATGACACATCAGGTGATGAGGACGGGTGTACCACCTCACAATAGGTTCTTAGTAATTGTGGCCAAAGCCTCTCTTAGGAATAGTTTATTCAATCTAAGGATTACTTCTCCCACCATGAGGTGTATTTAGTTTGTCAACCCAGGGACGTATACTTGAAATGGTACGACACAGTATGTGCACTAAGTCCCTTAAAGAGTCATTCTACCTATGCTATAGGAAGGTAAAATGCACTTACTCCTTACTGAAATGAATGCTGGAAATTGCAAACTCTACCTAAGTCTATTCTTTCAACCTAGAGCATTCACTATAACTATCTTTGCAGGTGCTGCAAGAACATTCACAAAGTACAATGTTGTAGGAAGAAACTGTAATACTCTATCTGAAATGCTGGAAATGCTGAAAGTAAATCTACTCTACTCTATTCTAATCCACCTCCCCCTTGGTCGGCTTCTGCTAATCTACTAACATAGAAGGTAAACCAAAAATCACTTCATTATATTTCAAGAACTAATTACATAAGAACAATACATAAAACTGGAAAATAACTTGTTGTGCAAGATACAACATTGTATTCCCAAAACTTCCAAACTTACAAACTTACAAACTAATAGTCAAATCCCTATAAATAGAGGATCGACACTTTATTCCAAAATAGAAAAGAAAAGAGCTAATTGAAATAACGCCAGAGAAGAGAGGGAAACTTAACAGCCCGCGACATGTGCAATAAATTTTGGGTGACCAATTCAACATGATGATGAGTACAGGGGGAATATAGCAGTGCTACATTCCTGCATTTCTTGAACATTGGCTCCTCTTTTGTAGTAGTCATGTCTTCTGGTGCCATGATGGTTACCCGTCACAGTTGGACCTCAACGTCCTCTTTTAAATGATGTCGACCACTCTCAAGCTACTCCTACTTCCTGGAAGGTTAGTTTATCATGCAAAAATATTCATACAAGTAAACTTAATCAAATTGATCCAAATATTAGAACACACATTCTAATTGCTATATGAAATACTGCAATATATATAATATTGACAAAACATGACATAACTATCTACCCATGGGTTTGACGGTTCTAACTGTACTTTAACTCAAGTTCAACTGATTATAAGCCCACAAATGTTTCGGTAATACTTAAAATAGATTATTAAGATCAATATAATAGAGACAGTAAATGGTCTCATCATCTGCCCCCTGGTAAGTTGAATGCTTGTCCTCAAGCATTACATCTTCTGGGAGTTACTCAAAAATCACCAACCTCTATCCTTCCTCACTTCTGGCTCTTGAAAGTGTAATAGAATCCCCTTGTCTTCTCCTAGACATCCACTCTGTGATCCTCCTGCAGCCGGTCAAGCCTTTCAGCATTGATGTCATAAAGGAGCCAAAGGAGCATAGGTGGCTGCATGGTAAGTGGACACCAGAGTTCCTATCTAATTTGTCTACCCAGCTGCATGTATTTCGGTGCTCTGTGAATGGCTACTTGGAGGTTGATAGGGATGTGGGGCTTTGACCTCTTAAATGCTTCGGGTAATTTGATCCACCTGCTTCTAGCACTAGCCAGGGCTCTCTAGAAGATGAAGTAAGACATGTCATCATACTCTGCATATACCTCTGTTCTGATCCCAAATATTTTCTCCCTTCTTTCCTCTTTGACTTTTCCATAGGTTAGATTGAGCCAATCACTAAGGAGTACATCTGGTTTTCTGCTCTCTGCCCTCAATGGCAATGGTTATGTTTTCTCCTGTTCCCTGTAATTTTCCAGTTGTTTGTCATAATTGGCCTCATTCTGCATCCAAGACATTAATTCTCTTAGGTGTACATCCCCTATGTAAAGTAGAGGGCTCCACTCAGTTTCTTCAGGGATAATGAAGTTATGTATATACAGTTCACAAAGTAAGTTCTGCTGCCATGAGGGAAGGGTATGGTATAGGCCATAAAATTCTTGAGCTATTTTAAACTCAGAGTCTATGTCTTTAATGGTCATCATTAATTGGAATAAGAGGAAATGTTCTTTCAAACATATGGCATAAACCCTAGGTGGTGGCCTACAAGTAATTATTTGATCATCCAACTTAAGGGCATGATCCATCTTTTGTTTTTGTCTTTCCAATTGCTCTTTTAAATCTGCAATCTCCTCCCCTTGCTCTGTTATTACCTTCATTTTATTTTTCTCTTCTCCCCATAAGGTTGTTGTCAAAACATACTTATTATGTAATCTAAAGAGAAGCGTCTTCAAAGTGATTGGGCTACAATCTTCTACCTGGTTGTTTTTCCTCCTTTGTTCCTTCCATGATTGTTTTAAGAAACTTATTAACCAGGTTCTTTTATAGGGAACTAGGGCAGTCTATGAGCAAGCTAACTAGTGAGTTATTGAGGCATCATCCTCATTGCTGTCTGAGATATACTGATGACTCTCTTGGGGGTTATTTTGGTATACATTAGGTTCAACTTCATATGTCTCATTTGGATTTTGAGAAATGTCTGGAATTTTAGATTGATTTGGGAAATCAACTGGAATAATTTATACATGAGGATCTTCATCAGATTGCTTGGGGGAAATAGATTGGATTTTTGAGGATACTTTAGGGAGTTGTCCTCTCATTCTAGGGCTTCTTTGCACAAGGGTTTCTTCAATCTCCACAGCCTTTTTCTTAATAACCTTCTTCGGTTTCTCTGCTGCAGGAGTAACTGTTGCAGGAACCGACTTCCTTTTCTTCCCCTTTGAGGCTATAGGGTTTTGTGGCTTGGCTGTAGGAACAGAAGTCTCTCCCTCTAATTTATGTTTTCCTTTTGTTTGGGTAGAAGTAGGTACATTCCTCACATGAGTAGACAAAGGCATACTTTCTTGCAGATTTTTAGTTTCTGTCCCTTGGGTGTCTTGCTCAACAGCTGGGCTAATGGGGGCTGCATCATCATGGCTAGGTTGCACACTAGGGTCAACCTGAGGTTGTAAGGTTTTATACTAGACAAATCCTGACCATGTCAAAGGAGAGACGTCCCTAAGAGATTTCTCTATTTGTAATTTAATTAGGGCATGGTGGGTGACAAAATTGACATTTCCTTTCTAGGTTTTCTCAGCACTGATGCATAGCATATTGTACAAGAAAATGGGAATGTTCATTGGAAGATTATGCCTTACATAACTAAGTAATTTAAAGTGATGTGTGTGCAAATTATAAAATCTTTCGTCATAGGTAAAATACCTGATAATATGCGTGGCCAACTCATTATATGGTGGAGGGATAAACATTCTTTTTCACCCTTACTTGGTAATCTCCAGAGGAGGGTCGCTCGGTAGGGTAAACTGGGCCCTAGCTGATATGGAATCGTGCACATTGGGGTAGTGCTTCCCAACCATTGGTAACCCAGTTACTTCTGCTATCCATTCCTATGTGGCGACCACTGTCAATCCGTATACAGTTGTTTGGCCATCCTCAAATGTATTTGCAAATTCAGTTGCTGCGTCTTCATCAAACTCTATTAATTTTAAGAAATATCCTAACCAGCCACATGCATTAAACCTCCTTACTGCTTCAACATCTGAAAGTAAAACACTATGTACTACCGGCTCATGTCTCTGTAACTGCCCTCCCATCTGTGCTTTCTAATTTTTTTTCAATTTGTCTACCCTGCAATCAATAAATGCCTTATTCCTTCTTGAGTTTTAGACTACTCATTTTAAAACTATGGACTTGCTTCTGCATTCTTCTATTATTTTTATCATGAACAATGATAATGTGTTTTAATAGGAGAAATTATAGCTATTACTACGAGTTTCCACATAATTTAATTACAGGTCACATCAAGTCTGAAAATCAAAGATAATTTGGGAATAAAGGTACGACAGTTGTATGATATAGCAATGGGATTTTAATGAGACAAGGACAAAGTACAGATTTGAGGTGGTGTTAAATATTTTAGGAGTAAATATAAATGGCATTTTAGGAATTAGTACACTTCCCTGCACCCTATGAAACATTGAAAAGTGTCCTCACTTGGCATACTTGGCACAAGGTATGGAACTGGCTTAATATCGTAATGATACAATTATTGCAGTACTAGATATAATCATTGAAATCTATGTGCTAAAAATGGAAAAATTTGAAAAGCTTATACCTATCATTCGATCATTACACGTGCCAGAAAAAGGTGGTGAGAGTGAAATGATGGTGGTAGCAGCATGCGTCAGCGCACTTGACTCTTATTTGAAGCAAAGAAGGGAAAATGGTGATGACGTGGAAGGTGGATGGGTGGAAGATAAAGAAGTGAGATGAGTTGGAAAGAAGAATTTAGAAAGTTAGTGGAGAAGTGAACTTCATGGAAACACAAAGTTTTTATTATGGACATGCTTGAAGGAATTCTATTGAAGAGCTATAGGAAGAAGGTTTGCACCCTCTGCTGCAGGAAGTGTTACCTGTTGCTCTTTTGAAACTTGTTGTCAGAATTGCTGCAGGAAGTCTTCTTTTGTTTGAGGCTGGTGATACAAATTTAGTTGATGTCCATTGACTAATAGATTGAAGTATACTAGGTCAATTGTGGTCAACTAGATGACTCCGTTGGTGAAAACATGGTTTATTTCATATGTCCCCAGCCATCTTGTTTGCAACTTGCCTAGTATTTCATTGAATCTGGAATCATACAGTAATGCCCAATCACCAACTTGAAACTGCTTGCTCTAATAAAAAAAATTCATGCCACTTTTTCCTTTGCTTTTGGATTATTTTAGTGCACTTCAAGGCATATTTGTGCATTTCATCCAAGGAATTGAGATGCAGCAATCGCTCTTTCTGTGCTGCAGGAAGATCAATATTTAACTCTAGTGCTGTCAGCAAAGTTTTGTGTTCAAATTCAACAGGTAGCATTTCTTCTTTTCCATATAATAGCTCAAATGGAGTGAGCTCTGTGGTGGTTTTCTAGGTTTTTCTATACATCCAGACGGCTTCTGATAGTCTGTTGCTCCAATCTCGGTGGTGCAAATGAACTATTTTTGTTAAGATGGCTTCAATTTCCTGATTTTTAACTTTGGCTTGTCCATTGGCCTGAGGATGATAGGGGCTTGACTTCCGATGTTTGATATTATATTCCTTCATGAGCTCTATTATTAGATTGGAAGTGAATTGAGCACCTTGATCAGTAACAAGTTCTCTTGGTACTCCATATCTAGTGAAAATTTCATCATACAAAAATTAGGCAACCTTATGATCTCGGGCATGCTTCATGGCTTTTACTTCAGCCCATTTGGTCAGATAATTAGTGCACGCCAGGATGTAAGAATTCCCATTGGATGAAGGGTCTTTTGGACCAATGAAGTCCATGCCCCATTTTTCAAATGGTGTTACCACCACCTATGGATTGAGGGGAATTTCATCTGATCTTGTTGGTCGGCCCATTCTCTGACATTTATCACATTTCCTTGTGTAGCTGGCTGCATCCTAGTGAAGTGTAGACCAATAATATCCAGTTGTTAAAATTTTTAGGGCTGTCCTTTTTGCTGCAAAGTGTCCCCCACATGGCTCATTATGACATGCATGCAGAATGTTATATGTCTCATCTTCTCACACACATCTCTGCACTACTTGGTCAAGTCCAGTGTAAAATAGTATGTTATCAATCCAAGAGAAGTGGAATCTTTTATCTACAAGAAGTCTCATATCCTTATAAGAAAAATGTGTTGGCATTTTGCTAGCTGCAAGGTAATTAGCTATATCAGCATACCACAGATTTTGGACAACAATATGAAATAAATTCTCATCTTGAAACATCTATCAGAGTAGTATCTTCTTCAGCATGGTGGATTTTGGATAGATAACCAGCTACCACATTCACCTTCCTAGGCTTGTCAATGATGGTAATGTCAAATTCCTCTATTTTTGTAGGGTCTACCTGGATTCCAGCTTCAGAGATAAAATGTCCCAGCACTACGCCTTCCTACATCATCATAAAGTAGTTCTCACTGTTGAGAGATAGGTTGTGTTCTTGACATCTAATTAGTACTCTTTCCAAGTTCTTCAGGGCTTCCTTAAAGGTGACACCAAATGTAGTGAAGTCATCCATGTATATTTCCATAAAATCATGTGATATGTCAGTAAAGATGCTGATTACAGCTCTCTGGAAAGTAGTTGGTGCATTGCATAAGCCAAATGGTAATACAAAATAAGCATATGGGCCCCAAGGGCATGTGAATGTGGTCTTCTCTTGATCTTCTAGAGAAATGTTGATCTGATTGTAACCGTTGTATCCATCCAGAAAGGAGAAGTATTTCTTACCAGCCAAAGTGTCCAGGACTTGATCAATAAATGGTAAAGGAAAATGATCCTTCTTTATGGTGTTATTTAAGTCCCGGTAATCCACACATATTCACCATTTTCCTCCCTTCTTAGGTACAATGACCAAAGGTGATATCCACTTGCTATCAGAGATTGGATAGACGAAACCAACATCTAGCAACTTTTGCAATTCAATTTTGACTATTTCTCACAAGGCGGGGTTTATTCTCCTCTGAGGTTGACAGAGTGGTAGGATGCCATCATTGATGTAGATCCTATGGGAGCAGAGTTTAGGGTTCAGACCTAGCATATCCCCATAATCCCAAGCAAAGGATTTTTCACGTGACAACTTGTTGTTTACATGGAGATTGTGACCAGGGGAAAGTTCCACAGTGGTTGTTATCTCTACCATTGACACTTCATGTACTGGGCTTGTAGCTACTTCACATGGCAGTAATTGATTATTTATCTGAGGGCTTGTTGTAAAGATAGAGTCCTCATAGGTACATAGCTGTAAAATAGGAATTTTGGAAACATCCTTTCTACTACACACTCATTGGTAAGAATACTCTATATTACATTATCTTCTTGCATTTTTAGAAAAGATTGTATGTGCAACATCATGAGCTGGGCAACAAAGTTGAGTTCTTCTTCGTCGTCCCCAAAATCTGGCAAAATAGGATCTCCCAAGTCTGGCTAGGGTTGGGAAGGAGGATACAATGCTAGCTTCTTTATCACTTGACCATTTGAAATTTCCATGCTTCCTGATCTGCAACTAATTTTTGCATCAGTGGTGGCTAGCTAGGGTCTCCCTAGGATGACTGGATAGCCAACAAAGTTTACTTTAGGTGATAAGATGAAAAAATCAGTAGCGTATTCCCATGAATCCAAGGTGACTACTACATCCTCTATAAGACCATCTGGAGTGACAGTTGAACTATTAGCAAGTTGTAACACTTTTGGAGTTGTTCTCAAGCCCTCTACTTAATCTATGCATTGTATCTTTGGTCATTACATTTATTGCTGCTCCCAAATCCACTAAAGAATTTTTCACAGAGTGTCCATCAATTATCAAATCAACTATTGGGCTTCCAGGGTCTGAATACTTGGGTATAACTACCTTTCCCAACATGATATCTGCAAGTTGCCCTATAACATGAACTGTTTGAGGGTCCTTTTTCTTCCTTCTAGGATTTTTAAGGAATGCTTTCTTAATAGCTTTTCCATAGATAGGAACATCTTTGATAGCTTGGAACAGAGGGATTTGGATGTGAATGTTTTTTAGCTGCTCAAGAATATCAAATGACATTTCTTCTTGAGATATAGGTTGTTCTATGGTGAGCCTAAGTGGAAAAGGAGGATCAACTCCGGTTTGAACATCAGTTTTGCTGGATTTATGAGTTGATTGGGTGGTATTTTGCAGTGTAGCTTCTGGAAGTGGTGTTGATGTTGCAGGAGTGTCTACAACTTATGTGATAATAGGATGTTTAGGTGTAGGAAGAGTGGTACCAGACCTCAAATGGATATCAGATATATCTAGTGCATAGGTAGGGTACTATTGTGTATCAGTGGTATACATTGGCTATTATTGTTGCTTGCTATTGGGATTAGGCTATTGCTGAGCATGTAATTGGGTTGCCTTTGGATTAGGACTAGTGGCTGCAAAAGGAGGCATTATTGCAGGAGGAGGCACTGGAGGTGGTAACTGTGGAAAAGAAGGATTTTGGTTAGTCCACTATGGAGGCCCCCTCCATTGGTTATTTTTCTTCCAATTCCCTTGTGGTGGTTTTCATTGATTCTGAGGCCAAGGTCACTAGTTATTTTTCTGGTTAGGCCACTAGTTATTCTAGGAAGGCTGAGAGTACTAAGAAGGATTCTAATAAATTTGGTGCCGGGGATGTTTACATTCTGACAGCCACCGACTACTTCACAAAATGGGTGGAGGCAATACCCACAAAGAAAGCCAACTCTCAGGTGGTGTGTGACTTTCTGATGAATTTTATTTTTGTAAGGTTCGGGGTACGAATTAAAATTGTAGCAGATAACGCTACTTATTTCTCTTCAGAAGAAATATCAACCTTCTGCTATGAACATGGTGTGGCCTTAGCCCACTCTTCAGATTATTTTCCGCAGGGAAATGGCCAAGCAGAATCCAGCAACAAAAACCTGATCGTTATAATGAAAAAGTTGATGGATGATAATCCCAGGGAATGGCACAAAAAGCTCCACAAGGCGCTCTGGGCAGACAGAATTACTTTGAAGCGGGCTATTGGTATGTCACCCTTCGAATTGGTGTATGGGATCGGGGCTCATGTTTCTCTACCTCTCGAGCTATCCTCTGCGCAGCTGCAAGCAGT